>BPTQ01000009.1:37619190-37634832 GCA_019973895.1 Chrysanthemum seticuspe
GTAATCGACTCACCAAAGATAATATTGATAATTTATCTAAGAGTTGGCTAGTCCAGAAGCAAACGGCTTCTGGTAAAGACAAATCAAATCCGTTGGAAGCTGGTGGTTTGCTCAAAATCACATGGTTATCGGTGTACCATGGTTCTTACTTGAACTGAAACATTTGGCTACTCCAGAAGTAATGGCTTTTGGTAAAGAGATTCAAATCCATTAAGTTTTTCTCAAAATATTGCTAGGGACTAGCAATAGTTTAGTGTGGGGGATTGATGAGTGTGTAAATACTCATCATTTTTGGTTAAATCTGAACTGCAAAACGTCTAAAAATGCTCAGAAATGCATCAAAATACTGAAAATATCTCAAAATTGCATTTTATATGTTTCAGATGCAAAATGTTTAAAATCAGATGAAAAATGAGCAAAGTTTGCATAATTGGCAGTTTCAGTCCCCCAAGTTTCAAAAATTGTCAGAAATAGTCCCTGAGTCCTACATTCAAAAGAAAAATCACCAAAGGTCCTTTTAAAATCATAATTTGTCAAAATTAGTCCTTTGGTGAAAAATATAAAAAGTTTGAGAAAATTACAAATTGGTCCTTCAAGTTTCAAAATTAGCAGAATTGGTCCCTGGAAAATTGGAAAATGGCAGCTTTGGTCCTTGAACTATTAACACTTGTCAATTTCATCCCCTGAAACATCTTTGCAGATTTGGCAGTTAGGTCCCTCAATTTTCAGAATTGACACAATTGGTCCTTATGATTATAAACCTTTAATACCTTTTTGGACTTGCCTACCCATTTTTGACCCCTGCCATGTTCTCCTTTTGGACCCTTCACATTGGACCCTTCCCTTTTAATAACACCAGTCAAACACTCTGTTGACTCCTCTTTTCCCTCTCCCTCACGAGATACCACATTCACCATCATCACTTCCCTGCAACCCTTCTGCTAACACTCCACCATCATCCCTACTCTACCCTCCACCTCACCCCACTCCAAGATACATTTAATGCACCCTTTGTACCTAACACTCAACCCAGCTGTTAAAAATGGTTTTGGCGCCAAAAACCACTTGAATGGCCAAGATCCTTTTTATACAATCAATGGTGAGGATTAATGCTGGGAACTATTCAGAGAGGTGAGAGAAGGAGCTTTGAGTATAAATAAAGGAAGAATGAGGCAAGATGAAGAGTAGTTAGATTATTTTTCAAAAATGTATGTCGACTTTTAGCTTATCATGTCTTAATTAGTTTTTAGTTGTAATTTCAAACTTCTTTGTATTAAACTTAAGTGTTTTAGTGTATGACAACTGATTTCAAGTATCAATTCCAAGTTATTGTTGAAATTTCATACTTATATGCCACTGTTAAAATTCTCAGTTTCTAACTCTCATGTATCAGCTTTAATCAGCTTATTTATGAGGTCTAACAAGCTTATATAAGCTCATAATAGCTTTTTATAAGCCTGTAATCAAGTTTCAAACAAAATTGGATTATGGTCAACAAAAGTCAACATAGGAGCATAATTGATGCAGAAAGGGAAATGGTTGAAGCAGACATGGATTTGGGTTGATTTATAGTCAGTTGGGTTGGAATTGATAGGTTAGTGTTCTTGGTTTCACTCTTTGCAAGCCATTGTGGCTATGGATATTTGTAAGTCAATTTCAAATTATGTAGCATAATCTGTTTTTGTGGTCTTAAATAGTTAAAACCTGTTGGATTAGTAGTAATTAGGTTAAGTAAAGTTAGTTTAATCATAATCTATGCTTGTTGAGTGTTAGCTTAGTTTTAATTTGCTAATCAGTGTATAAAAGGTGTGTTTGGATTTACTGTCAAACTTATCTTAGAGGCTAGCTCAGTGGTTATATCTTGTTGTTTCATGCTTGTCAAGTCCATATAAACTCATATCTGTCTTTAAATTGGATCTGCAAGCCATAATAGTCAACATTGCACTAAATCTGTCTCAATGACTAATCTGTTGTGATTTTGATTTGCAAAATCTTGATTTGTGTTTAGAAGTCTTAAACATAGCTTGCATTAGTGTCATTACATCATATTACTTCATAATCAGTCCTAAAATTGGAATCAAAGTTCACATTAGTCAAACTTATCTCAACTGTTAAAAAGTCAAAACTTGGAAAATCTGTTTTGAGCCCAACTGCAAGTATTTTTCATGAGCTCATCTCTGGGTCTTATCAAGTGGGACTTGGCATTTTAGAAACTTCAACTGGTCTTTTTACTTATCAGCATTTTTGTGGAATTTTTCAATTTTTTTAAAGGTCTCAAAACTGCTTCTCTTTTAGGTCATAAGTCCCCTGTTCATAAGCTCAGCTTAAGCTGAGTTTTTCTCAGTTTTGTGCAAGCTTGCACAGGGCTCATAAGAGCTTCCCAAGGTCTGATTTTTGGTTTGATAGGTCTCACCCAGGTCTAGTTTAAGTTTCTGTATTTGGTTTTTGTTGTCTAGCTTATTTGAGTGCTTATCTTTAAGCTGCAATTTGCCCCTTAAAACTGTTTTTAAGCAATAAGCCAAATAAGCAAATCTGTTGTAGCTTGTAATTCAGTAGTATAAGATAGTTGTAACTTGTTGTATTCTTGTTATTTTAGCATATTAGAACCTCTGTAAACTGTTGGTGGCTTGTTTTGTTCATTTGGCTTATTCAAGTGCTTATTTATAAGCCCTTGGCTTAGCAGTTCCATATTCTTACACATAACCACTTGTTTTTCCATTTTTCCTAGATTCAGTACATTATTTTAAGTTTATCTTGAATTTTTCATATTTTTCTAAGTTTGTTTGCTATTTTTCTGCATTTAAATCTATTTTTAGCACTTTTTAATTAGTATTAAATACAAATAATTAAGAAAAGCTTCAAAAAAATAATTTTTCATTTTTCTTAAGTTTAGATAAATATAAAAAGTCAAAAAAATATTTTTCTAGATTTTTCTTAGTTAAATTTGTATTTTTAAGCCATTTAATTAGTTTTTAATAGTTTTTAATTCCTAGAAAATAGACAAATAATCAGAAAAATACAAAAATAGTTTTGAAAATTCTATTTTGATATTTTAGATTTTTCTAAGTCAAAATTTTATTTTTCTAGCTTTATTTCACATTTTCTTGTATTTTAGGTAATTATTTAATAGTTAAAAATAGTTTTTAATTAATAATAATTAGATAATTAGTTATAAAAATAATTTTCTTTATCTATAAATTTTCTTTTATCATTAGGTTTGTAAAAATAATATTTTCATATTTTTAGGGTTAATATTGTGTAAGTTTCACATTTTTATTTGTACGTCGCGTAGTTTTTAATTTCGGTTTTATAAAAACATAAAAACAAAAACATCATTTTGCAAATAGTGATAGCGTTTATTTAATAGTTTTTATCTTTTAACTTTTCTTTAATTTGCATTTAAGCCTCTGTATTTGTTTGCTATTTTTGTAGTTATAATAATCTCAAATCTCTTTTCCATTCAAATTCCTCGATCACTATACGTTTGATAATCCATTGCATAGCTCGCTGGGACATAACGACCCGGGGAAACCCTATACTCCCCAGATCTTCATTGCATTCGTGCTTAAGCTGTTTTAAGTTTGTTACGGTCTGCCATTCACAAGTGGCAGACTTGAGTGATAAAACTTGACGGTTTGGCACGCATCATTAATCACAACACCTCTTGCATCTCTTTTATTTTTTAATATCCATTTCGTCCCAATTGCATACTTCCCTTCAGGTAGTGGGACCAATATCCAAACCAGCTGATTTTGGAACTGTTGCATCTCTTCTTGCATAGCTTCAAGCCAACTTGAATCATCCAGGGCTTGAGTAACACTGGTTGGCTCCACTTGAGAGAGAAAACAGGCAAACAGATAATGCTCAAAATCTGTATGATTGTCCCTTTGCTGGTTTGAGACATAAGAGATAAAAGCTACTTGACCATATTTAGAACTTGTTATAGTGCCCCTAGTTCTAACAGATGCATTAGGATCACCAATAATATTGGACCGTGGATGAGTGATATTGATCCTTTTAGTAGCAGTGGTATTGACATCAATGGAGGAATCAAGATTAGTCACAGTGGGCTCAAAATTACCATCATAGGAAGGTGAGGTAAAGACTCCAGCTTTGGGTTGATGATTACCAAGATCTGAAGGTCTTGGAAAACGTGTATAAGGTTCCCCAAAGTCTGTGGACACTCTAGTAGAAATGGGAGTAGAAACAGCATATCCTTCAGCAGAATTGGGAATGATAGGAGAAACAGGATCACTTTCAGCAGAATGGTGATTTCCACTGATTGCTTCTCTTGCAGCCTCCTCAGCATTCCTCTCAGCTTCTAAATTAGCTGCATACTCTTGTTTCTTAAGCCTAGCAAGGTCCTCTGCATAGTTGGACTCATCTTCACTGTCATCAGTAGTAACTTTGGAAGTGTCACCTGAAAAATTATTAGGGGAGAAAGAAGGTACAACAATAGGATGTTCATCATCCTCAAACTCACTATCAGAATCAGCATTCGTGGTAGCAGCACTGTCAGTAGGTGACTCTTGTGAACCTGCATTTTGGTTAGCCACATGTCTAGAATAACCCAAATAATCAGTTAAGTAATCAAGGTCAAAAGACCAAACATGACCTTGTCCTTGAACATTAGGCTTGTCTTCTAGAAATCTCAGATTCAAAGTCTCCTCAATCTTCTTAGTATTCAAGTTGTATACCCGATACGCCTTACTATGAGCCGAATACCCCACTATATATCCCTCATCAGCCTTCTCATCAAATTTACCCAGTGGATCACTAGCATTCAAAATAGTCACTTGACATCCAAAAGGTTTAAGGTAGTGAATAGCAGGAAATTTCCCATAGAGAAGTTCATAAGGTGTCTTAAAATGAGGTCTAGTGATAGATACCCTGTTCAGAACATAGCAAGCTGTGCCAACTACTTCACTCCAAAACATTGTGGGTAACTTAGAGTCTGCAAGCATAGATCTTGCTGCCTCTATAAGGGTCATATTCTTTCGTTCAGCCACCCCATTTTGTTGAGGGGTTCTTGGAGTGCTATAGTCCCTTTTGATTCCTTTAGACTTACAGAGTTCTATCAATACTGCATTCTTGAACTCTGTCCCATTATCACACCTGATGCCCTTAACCTTTTTATTCAGCTGATTTTCAACAAGGGTAATAAACTCTCTTAAAACTGGAGATGTTTCTTCTTTTGTCCTCAGAAAGAACACCCAACAAAACCTGCTAAATCCATCAGTGATGACCAGACAAAAGTATTTATGATCAATACTACGTACTTGAGTTGGACCAAAAAGATCCATGTGAAGCAACTGAAGAGGTTCTGAAATAAGGCTCACTGCATTAATTGCTTTGTAAGAGGCTCTGTGTTGCTTTCCTTTGTTGCAAGCAACACAGTTATGTTCATTGGTGAAAACCTTTGAAGGAAGTCCTTCAACAAGACCCCTTTTAGATAGCTTGTTAATGGTCTTGAAGTTCAAATGAGTCATCCTTCTATGCCACTTTGTAGACTCATCCAGGGATGCTTTAGCCACCGAAAAAGTTAAGTCACCTTCTGGTTGAACATCATTCAAGTTGAATGTGTATAAATTGTGAGTACGAGGAACTCTCAGCAAAATTGATGTATCTTCTGGGAGTTTGAAGTCTTTAGACAGCACAAGACATTCATCCTCAGAGAAGAGTACTTTGTTCTTTGTGTCACAGATTTGTGAGACTGAGAACAAGTTGAAGTGTTGTAGTTCCTTGACATAGTACACATTCTCAAAGTCCAGTTGAGGTGTTTTGATGGTCCCTTTCCCAGTGATTCTACCATCACTTCAACCAAAAGTCACATTGCCTCCTCCGTCTATGGGTACAAAATTATGCATCATATCTTTATTTCCTGACATGCTTCTGGAGCAACCACTATCAACAATGCCAACATCCTTGTGCATGAGAGGATGATCCTACAACAACAACAAAAATAATATACAACATATTAGTACACTATTGAGGCTCAAGTCATTACTGACTTGAACCTTCCTTGTGGATCTTTAGATTGAGGCCATGTAGATTTATAATATCCACTATTGTTCTTGGGTTTCCATTGAAATTTAGGTCCCCTTTGTGTCCAAGAACAATATGTTGAGGGCTTCACAGCAGTATTCCTATAACCCTTCCCATTATTCATCGAGTCAGCATATCCAGGTCAATAACCATTTTTAAAATATGAACTTGTTGGTTGCACATATGGTCTAGCAACTGAGCTTCTCCAGGTAAAAGGAGGAGATGCATAGTTTGCTTGTGGAACATAAGGTGGTATAGCATTAACATTAGTCCACATTGGTCTAGATTTCCCAGCACTTACACCCATTATTTGTTCATGAAAATCACAATCCATAATTAAATGAAATTTACTTCCACACACAAAACATGTATTATGCTTAGAAGATTTATTCAAACCAAAAGATGTTCTATTACAAGCAGAAGTATTCAAACCAAAACCATGAAAAGAATTGTTTTTAACAGAATTATTATTCAAAGAATGAAAAGACAAGTCTTCAGAGGAAACTGTCTTGGAAGAGGATTCCTTAGCAGTAACTCTAATAGTCTTGAAGGTCGGCTTGGGTGCAGGCTTGGGTGAGGTCTTGGGTAGGTCTGACTTATCACTTGAATCACAGCTGGCATAAGAAGTAGACCCTTGATCAGAAGATTTGTCACTGTCAGAGCAAGAGACACAATCATTAGATGAAGAATCATGGTCTGGCAAGTCTTTTGACTTTTTGCCATACAGATGATGTGATCCATCAAAGTCAACAGTAAGGGAAAGGTCAACAGGCATAGGTATTCCTCTAATAGATCCACGTACTGAATGTAAATCACCTTCTTTTACCATGTTAGCTAATCCTGCTGGTGTTGATTTACGTGTGTCCTCTCTAGCTTCTAGTCCTACATATTTCTTAAAGCCTAAACCTACCGAAGTATTAGGAGTTTGACTAGAGTAGAGCTCTTTAGCTAGATTTAGACTAGATTTTAGCCAAGAATTATGTCTAGCTATTTCTGTATCTAATTTTTCTTTCAACACACTGTTTTCAGACACCACATCAGCTTTCAATTTCTCAGACCCTTTTAAGTCATTTTTAGTACATTCTAGATCACTTTCTAACACCCTAATTTTCTCATCATAAGCTATTTGATTCTTCTGAAACCAAACCTTTTGTCTTTCTAATGTTTTTAATGCCTGTTTATAAGCTTCAACTTCAACATAGCATTCATTATATTTAGGTTTCAAAGTATCATAGGCCTCTTTAAATTCATTATAACGTTCACTACAACCAAACAAACAATTTTGTACCTGAGAGAGACCCATCAAGGCAATCTGATCATGCCTATCCTCTAAAGTACAACTAGCCACCAACCCAATATTATCAGCACCAGAACTCTCGTCATTCTCCTGATCATGCAGCTTCCAGTCTACATTAGTATCCATAGTGACCATAGCAACTGAGGATCCAGTCTTCGAAGTGCCAGCATCCCTCTGATTCTGCTGATAAGAAGAATATCTCACCTCCTCACCACACTTCCTATCTTTGCACTCTCTGGAGAAGTGACCCATCTGTTGACATGTAAAACACTTGACCTTCTTTTTGTCAAACCTTGCTGGATCTCTACCCTGAAATCCAAACTTCCTCCCAGCCTTACGCTCAAATCTCTTGATGTCCATAGAGAGCATGGCCACTTGCCACTTCAACTTCATCTCCTCCATCTCCAGTGGGTCAACCTGATCTAAATCCTCATATGCAAGTTCTTGCTGAGGATCATAATCAGCAAAGAATGATCCAAGTACATCTTCCATTACACCACTAGATTTAGAGTGAGAGATCGATGGAGTGGTAGTGTAAGATGATGATGAATAAGTGGAACCTGGAGCATGAATCACCTTAGGGGTAGAGGCCCCAACAAATGTTGTGTGACTAGAAGTGGAGGATGAACGGAAAGGACTTCTTACATCATGCTCAAGAGCTTTAATTTTGTTGTACAGCTCATCAAAAGTAAGCATATCCAGCCCACCTTTAGTTTTTAAAGCAATGCTCACTTGTATCCAGGATTGAGGTAAAGATCTCAAGAACTTAAATTACAATCATCATTATCTGGCTTTGCCTTTAGCTGATTCAACTGGCTTAAAATCTTGTGAAATCTGTCATAGGCCTTGTGAATTCCTTCCTCTTCAGAAACTTGAAAGTCTTCAAACTGTTGTATCAGCATCGATTTTCTCATTCTTCTAGACTCCTCATTCCCTCCAAACTTGGCTTTAATTGCCAACCAAATATCCTTAGCATCATGCATAAAGTGAAAATCACTCAAGTGATCCTCAGGAATAGCTTGAAGAAGAATTGTTCTCACTTTGGTTTCTCTCTGAACTACCAGTAACTCTTCAGCAGTTTTAGGAGGAACGAAAGTCATGTTACCATCAGCATCTGTGGTAGTCCTCTTCAAACTGTTTCCTTTCCTTACAATTTCCCACATATGCCAATCAATGTTGGAAATCCAGTTTTGCATCTTCATTGCCCATAAGTCATATTCTTCCTTCTTTAGGTAAGGAAACATAGCGTTGCTGTTTGAGATGCTTAGTTGTTGCATATGGGTGATGTTATGATTGTTGGTGACATCCATACCGTCATCAGATCCAGGCATGGTGTATGTAGTTTAGGTTGTATGGGTGATTAGAAAAGATTGTTCTTAGTATCGTAGAGACTCTCTCGAGGCTCTGATACCACTTGTTGAAACGTTATAGACCTTGATAAATCTTGAGCACTCGCAGATCGTTAGTATTGCTTATGTAATCAAAAACAAACTAATAGACAATCTCTACGACTTATATTCTTTAGCGGAAATCAAATATCACTACTACACAAAAGGCTATAGACACCTTTAAGTGGAAACCGGTTTTAAAAAAACTAGTTTCTATAGTTAAAAAGTATGGAGCATGGGAGCATACAAACCAATTTCTTCAAACAAACCGGTCTCTTTAATCCAAATCATACCAAAACTGGTTCTATTATAAGAAACCACTTTGTATAAAATCAAAGAAACTTGTTTTTTTAATAAGACTAATGTCTACAATTTTTTTATGATAGACACCGATTGTTAATAAAAACTATTATTTTTTCTAAATTCATTATGACTTTTTATTTATTGTAAATCCATAAATACGGAGGACGTCGTTAGTTTACTCAAATAAAGAAGATAAATTCATCCATCCTAAATACTAAAATTCTTAAACTTTTTTTCTCTCGAAATTCATGTTGTTTTGTAACACCAGAATATTCGGTTATGCTCAAAATGAAACGAAAATGCTTAAAGCGGGTTATTTACCTCCCTAATTTTCAACGAAAATAGTTTTGAGCGGGTTACTTCCCTCCCCAATTTTCATACCCTCACAAAACCCTCCTGATTTCACTTCTACAACCCCTAAGCTTCCTTCAATATTGGGGCAAAATCATTTTTATTAAACGTACTATAGCCCTAGAAGCTTGTAAACATTTTAACTCCCATTTCAAATCCTGCAATTAGGGTTTATAAGCATCCCTAATAACTCCAAAATTAAACCTAATTTCCAACAAAATTAAGGCTTGCATAACCACAAATGGTTCGTTCAAACGGAATTAAACTCATCTCAGTAATTGCTCGTTGCTCAGTCTTCAACAATCAAGTATATATTCTGTCTTTTTCGATCATTTACCCTGTTTCTGTGCATATAGAGAGTTAAAGCATGTCTCCGTTATAATAGTAACATCTGTTTGGCTCAATATCTTATGTAAATATATTGGTAATGCCATACACTAAATCGATTTGCATTATTATTCTGATACATTATGTGTGTGGCTTAATCATGTTGATTTTTCTAATATCCTTGTAAAAATGTTTTGCCCTGTAGGTCTTTAAGTTGGTTTTTGTATTGTTTTTCATTGTCATGCTTGACTTGATTTTGATCGTGGGTTAAGTGTCGGGGAGAACTACCTCTAAAAGCATGCCAGTTTTGTAATTTTTCGGTATTTCTCTATATTTCAGTAAAAGTACCTTGCCTTTATTTACGACCGCACAAGATGTAACTCTATTCTTTTGTCAGTAGGTTCAAGACAACTTTTTATACATGAAGTCCAGATTAACATCATTTTCTAATAGCCTGCAAGAAAATTCTGTATATTGCAGGTCTAAAACAAATTCACTGTGAGTATGGTATTAATTGCTAATCTTCCTGCCTGAGATTTATAAATATTGTAGTTTCGTCTATATTCCGTCACTTGTTTGTTTTCGTTTTTGCCACATCATAGCTTCCCTTATCTTTTGACATACCCATACCCCGCCCTAGCGCCATTGAGTATGTTGTTGTTTTCGTTGTATGTTGTTTCTGCATTTGAAAAGTTTTGATGTTCCATATGCAGGGAAAGATGTATCAACTGTGGTATACAGAGTTGGTGAATGCTTGCAGGAATTGTTAAAACTATAAAAAGAATATGAATCTGCCGCATATGATAGAATACCTGAAAGCTCAAATGGTGGCCCTACTGTTGAGATTCGTATACCAGCTGAACACGTTTGTGCTACAAATCGCCAAGTAATATATATTATTTCATCGTTATTTAGGCATTTTGGTTAATTTCACTTATGATAATATAGTGCTAAACATCCTTTAACTCTATTATTCAACCTTTATCGTCATCTTCTTCACCCAAAAGAAAACCTTTATCATCTTCTTTTGTTGTTATCTGTATGCACAGGTTAAAGGTGGGCAGTTATGGGGCACAGACGTATACGCTGATGAGTCTGATCTTTTAGCAGGTATGCCTTATTGTGTTCATAGTTATCTGCTTATTGGTTGTATCACTTTCGACCCCTAAGTTACATGTTTTTTTTTCTGACCACAACATAAGGTTTAGATCTTTAATCAATTGGTGATCTTATCTTGACATATTTTCTTTCTTAAATCCCAGTTCTAATGCACACTGGTTTCTGTCGCCCTACTGCATCTCCCCCTCCACCTGGTATTCAGGAGCTACGGGCTACCGTCCGAGTGCTCCCTCCGCAAAATTTGTATGTTTATATATCCAAATTTTTAAAAGTTCTTTCATTTGTTTATAATACAGATGTATCTATAATTTTCTCAACATGGTGGGTTGTGCTGATATATACACATCATCTGCCTTTGTTTAAGCTAAAAGTGTCTTAGGTATGACAATTTACCAGTACATTTATTTTGGGTATTTGCATGTTACATTTCTACCTTGCGAAACAATGTTCTTTCAGGTGCATGGGGGGCTGCTATTGGTTGCAGTTTTCGCGTAGAGCGATGCCACAAAGTCAAGGTGAGAAACATACTCACATTGCTTATGAAACTAATTTTCTTTCTACCTTTTTGGATGAAGTTGGACCGATTATATGTGATTTGTGAATTCTGTTTCACCTTTTTTCACATATTTTATTCCTCTATGTTTTATGTTTTTTCTTTTTACAGAAAGGTGGTGGGACTACTGATCTAGAACCCTGTCTTACGCATACATCCACTGTCGAACGTACTCTTGCTCCTGTGGTTGTGGAACGTACAATGACAACTAGAGCTGCAGTTTCGGTATGTCTTTAATGATTTCTTCATACATGAAGATTTATTACAATCCATGTACTTTTAGTGTTTTGTTTTTGTTATACATTCACTTCCATGCTACATTTGTAGTATGGATAATATGATACGATTGTTTGCCTGGTTTTTTTGAACCGTCATTTCTCCCTTTGCTGATTTGCATATAGTATGACAACATATAGGCCACTTTTCCCTTAAATTTATTTAGTGTTTAAATAAATATTTCACAAAACAATTGATATAAGGAATATTAATCATATACTGTTGGATATAATTTAGTTTATATATATTTACATATCATATATGATGTATTCACACCAGTGTACTTATATGATATGGTCCAACTTCGGAGCTAACTGTGTTTAGGCTTACACTACAAAAGAAATAGAAACAATGAAAACCTTTAGTTGAGTGACTGCGACTTGCAAATTTTTAAATCATGTGTGTAAAAGGCATTGTGAGGATTTTACTTGCTATGTTAATATTTAAAGATGGCTCTTTGCTGTGATATGTTATTTTGTATATAAATGCGTAAAATAGCGCCAAAATCGCCATCACTTATATCACATCCTAAATGATATATCCTTATATATGCATCTCCGACTCACCATTCTCAAAATTCATTTAACCTACAACAACAATAATAGACACTTATACAAGCTAAAAATGGGTATCAATAAACAAGAAATTAATCACATATCAAGTAATATTTAAAGACTGACAAAATTGGTGAGAGGGACATCAAGCAAGATCTTAAAAAAGCATTCGAAATCTTGACCAAGATAAAAATGTAACCTTCTCAGTTTTAATTATTGATCATTGTTGTTATCTCACATTAGAAACTAATTCTACATTGTTGAACTACAGGGGAAGATATCTGTTGCCGACATTAAGAAAATAGCTAAGGAGTTGGGTGAACATTTTACTAATGATGAGATTCACGAGATGGTCGAGAACCAGATCATGATTGTGAGTTTCTCTAATCTTTTTGACTACATCTTTCTCTAATTTATGTTACTATATTTTATACGATTTTCTTGAATAACTCACTAGACGTGCAATAGTTTCATCCTTTCATGAACTTTTTTTTTTATTGCTTAAATTTTTATTTCATTAATTTACATATAGGTACCTTTGAGTGACTAGCGTCCAGTACAGAACAAAAAGTTGAACGCCATCATTGGTGCTTGGTTTACATTGTGGCGTGATTGCTCCGAGATAATTATGTTTAGCTATGTTGAATTCTAGTGTTTTTCTTTATAGTTTGTTGAATTATAGTATTTCAATTTTGGTTTTGTCTAGGATTTATGTTTTTCTTAGTTGAAGTATTATCTTAATTTACTTTGTTGATTTCGATATTTTTTGTCTATTTAAATCACTTTATATGTATATTTTTTATATTTATATTTCTTTATTTTGGTGAGTCAAATTGTAGATTATGAAATTTTAAAAAATTGATAAATTTCAAAAACATTTTTTTTACAGAAGAGATTTATAAAAATACAGGTTTTGATATAAAAACATATTTTTACTCTATATAAAGATAGGTCGGATGATTCTATAAAGACAGGTTGTGGGAGAACCGGTGCCAATATCTAATAAAAACATGTGTGTTTATTCTAATATGGAGACCGATTCTTAGGAGAAAACCGGTGTCAATGCTTCTAACAGAGACAGGTTGCGCAACCGGTTTCTATATGTTTCAATCATGGAGATACCCCCCTCAGAGAGTGGTCTCGAAACCACTCTTTATGGGCTATTTTGACCGGTTTCTGTGAGATTTTTTGTAGTAGTGTATAAGCACAAACACAAATAACTAAGAACACGTTGATCCTCTATGGATCTTTATATTACTAAAACTTTGTTTTTCAACTCGTTACATTCATCATACTATTGTGTTCCTTTTATAGACAAGGAACCCTAACTTGTTTCCTTAGAAACGTATAAACATAAAACTAAATAAGATATACACAATAACTTCCTAATAAAGCTCATGCATATCCTAACTAACTATTGAAAACACGGAATAACTATTTCCGCAGAAACAAACTACGCTCTATATAACTTCAGCAGATTCTGTTCTTCAGTAGAAACATTGAACTTCAGCAGAATCCTTTCGGTAGAAACTTCAGCAGAATTCTAACTTAGTAGAATTCCCAACAAAGCATTCATCTTTAATGCTTAGTGTGTGAACCGGTAGTATAATATATTCTAGAACTTGTTTTGTGATGCATCCCGAGATCGCTAGTAAGACTACACTTGTGTAGTTAGGAATAACTAAATGATAAGAGGCATTAGGATGACCCTTGTTTGATACCCGTAATATAATTACTTCTTCCACTTCGGCTGAGTAATTCCCCCACACCCTTGCGTTGTACTCATCTTTAGTACACGAAACCCCTAGTTAATCCCTCAGAGCCTATCCTTTTCGCGGTTCTCGTGATGTTTCGGTTTTTTCGGAATATCAATGAAGAGCATTGTTTACACCCCACCCCCAAATGTACACCTAAATCGCCTTAGCCTACCTTGTATGCACTCACTTTTAGTGCATTATTGTTATCACCCTAAAAACCCTTAGTTCAATTATCTAGTTGCTTGCATAAGTTGCTAAGTGATCCGTGCGAAACCGTCAAGTTTTCTCACACAAGCCGACCACTTGTGAATGGCCGACCGTAAGGAACTTAAAACAGTTCAGACACGAATGAAATGAACATCTGGAGAGTGTAGCTTTTCCCCGGGTCGTTATGTCCCAGCGAGCTGTGCGAAGAATCACCAAACGTATAGTGATCGAGAGATTTGAACGGAAAAAGGGATTTGAATTATTATAACTACAGAAAAAGTACATAAACTACAAAGGCTTAAATGCAAATTAAAGGAAATTAAAAAGATAAAATATATTAAATAAACGCTATCACTATATTTAAAATGATGTTTTTGATTTTATGTTTTTATAAAACTTAATTTAAAAACTACGTTACGTACAAATGAAAATATAAAACTGAAGCAGTATTAACCCTAAAAATATGAAAATGATATTTTTTCAAACCTAATGATAAAAGAAAATTTATAGAAAAAGAAAATTATTTTTAAAACTATTTATCTAATTATTATTAATTAAAAACTATTTTTAACTATTTAATAATAGCCTAAAATACAAGAAAATATGAAATAAAGGTAGAAAAATAAAATTATGACTTGGAAAAATCTAAAATAACAAAAGAGAATTTTCAAAACTATTTTTGTATTTTTCTGATAATTTTTGTATTTTCTAGGAATTAAAAACTATTTAAAACTACTTAAATTGCTTAAAAATACAAATTTAACTAAGAAAAATCTGAAAAAATATTTTTTTGTCTTTTTATATTTATCTTAACTTAAGAAAAATGAAAAATTATTTTTTTGAAACTTTTCTTATTTAATTGTATTAAATGCTAATTAAAAAGTACTAAAAATTGATTAAAATGCAGAAAAATAGCAAACTAACTTGGAAAAATCTGAAAAATTCAAGAAAAGTCTAAAATATTATAGAGAATCTAGGAAAAATGGAAAAACAGGTACTTGTGTGAAGGAAAATGAAACTGCAAGGCAAGTGCTTATAAATAAGCACTTGAAATAAGCCCAAAACTCAAAGTCGAGAAACTCACCGAATAAGAAACCGAATTTTACTCGTGGAGTTTAGACAGAAATCGAGAACTTGAGTTTAAGTAGTTTAGACACATTAGATGTTTAGTCTCCATATCCTATCAATATTTAACAACGTAAACCCATGAGAATAGTATAATATCGAATACACAATGACACCACCAGAAACCAAAAGTAAACCGAATAAAGTTCACGAATAAATATTCGTGAACGGAACGTCAAAGTAAAAGGAAGTGTGTTCATGGACAAAAAGGTAAAAAGGATCTAAGAGATATTATAAAATCTGAAAAGAACTTAAAAAGTCTAAAAAGGTTCAATCAAACGATAAAAAGACGTAAAATTAGTTAAAAATCATGAAAAATTAATCGTAAATTATGTTAATT
>BPTQ01000009.1:37638904-37706794 GCA_019973895.1 Chrysanthemum seticuspe
AACGGATTTGATTTGTCTTTACCAGAAGCCGTTTGCTCTGGACTAGCCAAATCTTAGATAAATTATCAATATTATCTTTGGTGAGCTGATTACCAATTATGGTTTTTCCACTGCCTTTACCACAAGCCATAAACTTGCGGGCTAGCCAACTCTTCACTAATTAAAGATATGGTGAGCTGAATACCATACAATTTTGGGCAAATTGCAAGCCGTCAACGGATTTGAGATATCTTTACCAAGAGCTGTTTGCTCCTGGATTAGCCAATCCTTTTGTTTTTTAGACATGGCGGACTGATAACCAAATGAGTAAGTGCAAAACACTTACTCCAAAAAAAAATTTTGGCCAAAAATGGGGGAATTGGGTGGTTTAATTACATGACAAAATTCGTGAGAATTCCCCCCCACACTTAGAAATGAATATTGCCCTCAATATTCAAAGTACCGGCGGTTATGCCAAAACAAAGAACGTAAAAGGGAAATACTACGGCCATTATTTAGAAAGAGATTTTTTTTTTTGAAAACTTATATATATATAACATGTGGGGCAACTCCCCCACACTAGGGTGGAACACATGGGTGAAAACCCATGTTTAGCTACTGTTTTTGATTACCGAGTCGCTAGCTTGACTCGACCCCGAATTAATTTGTTCATGGGGAAGCAAGTGGAAGAGACAATCTCCATCGGACTTTCATTCAAGATGTTTGGATAAACATTGAAGTACGTGAAAGTTCCACACCGATGAGATATAGAGAGAACCGGCTCAGAAATGATAAATGAAAATGCCGGGGTCAAAGATAGTATCTTCATTCCCGAAGGAGTGAAGATGAAGAGAAATCACAAGATATTTGAGGAAAGGAAGAAAGATTTTGATAACAATCAGGATCCATTCTTCATCCTCAAATGTAGACATATCGGGAGGAAGGGTGAGGGTAGTATCATTAATAAGAAAACTCGTATGATAGAGTACACCTCCCTCCGAGCCAATATCATCCTCAAGATCAAAATAGAAATGATCATGTTCCGGAGGAGATATGTCATGAGAGAGTTCACCGGAGAACTCTTCATGAAGAGAATCATTCACATGAAGTGAAATTGTGAACTCTTGTTCCATTGTGGGCTCATCACTATCCTCGGTCTGAGTATCAAAGAGTGGATTCTCAGAAATTAAAGTGAATTCAGAGTTGAATTCAAATAGAGGATTGGTGAGAGTTGTTTTGAATGTTTCGGGAACAAGGTGATTAACATTCTTCATAGGACTGTTGGGATAAGAAGTGAGTGAACGATCATTGATGTGAGTGAGTTCATCGGTGAACTCCTCAAGAAGATGATCAGCATCAGACTGTGGGAGTGATGCCTCAACATACTCGATGTTTCCATAAGAAGTACAATCGTCGCTAACATCGGAGAAAGTTTCAAAATGATCTTTTGAACACTCAAGAGGGGAAAGAGAATCACACTTATGATCAGAAGTTCCCTGTGACTCTCTCGGGATTGGGACAAGGTTCTCAACACTAGACTTTATGAATTCGTCCGATTCCTTTTCAAGAACAGTATCAAGATGCTCGTCCCCCATGTTCAGAGAGTGAGTGGGAGCTTCGGGTGTGATAGCAGTTGTTTGAGATGGAATCTCAACTGCTGGGATATCAACTGACTGAGGGAGTTGAGAAATATTATCTTTAAAAGGATAAAAACTCTCCTCGTCATCATCATATAGAGCTGCCTTACGAAATTGGGAACGCCTTAGAGCTGCATGCTCTAGGACTAATAATTCTTCCCTAGATTGGCGGGCCTCTCGTTCTTCGGCTAGCAATTCTCCCATGGTCTTTTCACCACTCACTTGATTCTTAAAGTTACTAATCATATCATCAAGTGTTTTCATTGCGGTTTCAAAATCTTGGGAGATTTCTTGAGACAACGGCTCAGGTGGAGTTTGAACCGTATGGTGCTGTGGAGGTTGGAAATTGTCAAAATTGTGAGAGTCATGATTGTTACAAGGAAATGGATTCCCTATTTGACAATCAGAGCTGAAATGGGGACCTCCACAGTACTCACAACAGTAAAACTGTTGAGTCTGGACTGGTGAATCATATGGATTCTGGTTATAACCAAAGTTCTGAGCATCACTGGAAAATTGTTCATAGACAAACGTGTTTCCGGATTGGCACTCAAATCCTTGGTGAGGACCTCCACAATATTCACAACAGTAATGTTGATTATATGAAGATAAGTCGGGCTGTGGTGGGTAATTGGAAAAGTTTGAGGGGTCGTTAAATGAGTTCGGATTAGGATCATAATCAAATGAATTCCTCGAACCACAAAACAAACAACTCCCGTTATGAATATCATTACCACATTGTACACACGTACACCAACGACAGGGTGAACCAAAAAGAGGCTCACCACAACCGACACAAGGAATAAACGATTTCATTTGAGAGTTATGAGAAGGAATCAGTTTATTCAAAGAATCAACAAAACCAACATGGTGATCTGAATGACTATTAAGTCTCGAAGAACATTTTGAAAAATCCGGAGGTGGGACAAGTGGTGTGCTCTGAGAGCTAGCAATTTCCACCACTTCCGTTATGGTCTCCGGTTCTGGTTCTTGAGAAACGTGAAGTTTAGGCAAGTCATTCTTGCTAGTCACCGGTCTAAATTCTGCATGTTTGCTTTTAACCGTAAATCGTGAAAGTTTAGGATCAATTCTAGACGGCTTAGGAGCAATTGAGGGTTTAGATCTTTGGATAACCGTAGGTTGGACGTATTTAGCACTTCCATTATTAGAGGGAAGTACCTGGTCCTTTGTCACCCCGGTTTCTCGTTCCATTTCCCTACGCAGAATTAATGGATCATCACGAACAACACGAATTCTTGACATTTGTGATAAAGTATGACGTTTTTCAAATTCGTCCCAGAATTCGTCGTAGTCGAGAGATTCCATGAGAATAGAAGAAGTTTAGAATCAAATGGATAGAGGGTAAAGGGATAAAGAATCAAAAAGGGTAAGAGGGTAAAGATGAATATTTTTGGTATTTTTGAAAAACATGATGCAAAAACAAAGAATGAAAATCTTTTTGGGTTTTTGATTTTTATAAGAAAATATAAATACATACAGATGGTATAAACAAGGAGTGAATATTCAAATCACTAATCTGCTAAACGGAAGATAATCAGCACAGCTCCCCGGCAGCGGCGCCAAAAATTTGATCCGTGCGAAACCGTCAAGTTTTCTCACACAAGCCGACCACTTGTGAATGGCCGACCGTAAGGAACTTAAAACAGTTCAGACACGAATGCAATGAAGATCTGGAGAGTGTAGTGTTTCCCCGGGTCGTTATGTCCCAGCGAGCTGTGCGAAGAATCACCAAACGTATAGTGATCGAGAGATTTGAACGGAAAAAGGGATTTGAATTATTATAACTACAGAAAAAGTACATAAACTACAAAGGCTTAAATGCAAATTAAAGGAAATTAAAAAGATAAAATATATTAAATAAACGCTATCACTATATTTAAAATGATGTTTTTGATTTTATGTTTTTATAAAACTTAATTTAAAAACTACGTTACGTACAAATGAAAATATAAAACTGAAGCAGTATTAACCCTAAAAATATGAAAATGATATTTTTACAAACCTAATGATAAAATAAAATTTATAGAAAAAGAAAATTATTTTTAAAACTATTTATCTAATTATTATTAATTAAAAACTATTTTTAACTATTTAATAATAGCCTAAAATACAAGAAAATATGAAATAAAGGTAGAAAAATAAAATTATGACTTGGAAAAATCTAAAATAACAAAAGAGAATTTTTAAAACTATTTTTGTATTTTTCTGATAATTTTTGTATTTTCTAGGAATTAAAAACTATTTAAAACTACTTAAATTGCTTAAAAATACAAATTTAACTAAGAAAAATCTGAAAAAATATTTTTTTGTCTTTTTATATTTATCTTAACTTAAGAAAAATGAAAAATTATTTTTTTGAAACTTTTCTTAATTAATTGTATTAAATGCTAATTAAAAAGTACTAAAAATTGATTAAAATGCAGAAAAATAGCAAACTAACTTGGAAAAATCTGAAAAATTCAAGAAAAGTCTAAAATATTATAGAGAATCTAGGAAAAATGGAAAAACAGGTACTTGTGTGAAGGAAAATGAAACTGCAAGGCAAGTGCTTATAAATAAGCACTTGAAATAAGCCAAATGAAAACCAAAGACCACCACACTAACACAGAAGCTATAATATGATAAGAGTACCCAAATGCAACAATTTATAACTATCCTAAACCTCTGATTTGTAGATTACACAGATTTGATGAATTTGAGTTCAAGAGCTAAAGACAGATTTGAGGTGCTCATTTTAAGCCAAAGAATAAGCCACTCAAAGAGCTGAAACTCAAAACTAAAAGAAGGAACTTAGAGTAGACCTGGGCAAGAACCTATAAACCAAAAGCCAGACTTTGACAAGCTCTAATGAGCTTTGTGCAAGGGCTGCACAAAACCTGTGCACACTCAGTCAATACTGAGCTTGTGCACAGGGGAACTGAGACCCAAAAGACAAGCTCATTTGGAGCTTTTAAAAAATTTGCAAAATTCTACAAAAATGGTAATAAGCAAGTAGACCAGTTGAACTTCTTAAACCTACAATTTCATTTAATTTGGCTTAGAAATGAGCTCATGAAAATTCCTCTTAGTTTGGCTCAAAACAGGTTTTACACTTTTGACTTTTGAGCAGTTTTTGAAAGTTTGACTTACATGAGTTTTGATCTTAATTTCCCAACTGAAAATGATGTTATGTGATTAAATGAAGCTACTGCAAGCTTTGTCTAAGAATTCTAAACACAAAACAAGGTTTCACTTTTGCAAAATCTCAACAGTGAAGTAATTAAGACAGTGGATTGATGATGTTGACTTTGGTGGTGTGCAGGCACAGAACTATGACAGCAATGAGTATAAAAGAGCTACACAAGTATGAAACAACAGGTCTCAACTCTTGAACAAACCTCTATTACAGTTTAAGCAGTAATCCAAACACACCTTTATTGACTGATATGCAATTTAATATGACCTATCTACTGAACTAGCCAATGATACTGATCCAAATGAGTTTAATTAACTTAAATATTACTAATCAAACAGGTTTGAACTAGTTATAACTACAAATACAAGTTATGCATTAAAACTTGAAATATTAACTTACTAATGGTCCTTAGCCACAATGGCTTGAAACAGAGCACAATGAACCACTATCTTATAAAAATCAACCCAAATCATTCAATTTCAACCCATTTCCATGCTGCATCAACCCAAATCCAATTCCATGACCAAATTGAGCTCAGTTTGACTTTAGTTGACCAAAATCCAAAAGTGCTTAAAACTTAAAAGTGAGCTTGTAAAAAGCTATGAGAAGCTTATATAAGCTTATATGAGCTTAAAAATAAGCTGCTAAAGATTTGACATAGGAATTTGAAAATGAAAATTGCAACAGTTACATAAAATATGGAAAATGAACTCAAACTTGAATTGATACTTTAAAATAGTTGCAAAACACTTAAACACAGTAGTTTGATACAAGGAAACTTGAAATAACAACTATTGATCTATTTTAAGACTTAAGAATTAAAAACGACATACATTTTAAAAATAAACTAAGTGCTACTGCCATTCTCTCTTTCTTCTTGCTTCTTTTATACCCAAACTGCTTCTCTCACTACTCTGAGTGTTTCCCACCTTAAATCAGAACCATTGGATAGCTTGACTTTATCTTGGCCGTTTGATTGGATTTTGGCGCCAAAATTAGTATTTGCCAGTTGGGGCTTGAGTGAGGGGGAGGAGATACATTAAATGCAATTTGGAAGGTAGTTGAAGTTGGGGGGACATGGAAGAGTGAAGGTGAGGAGGGGGGATGGGAGGGTGAAGTGTTGCAGGCTAGCAGTTGGGAAGAAGACTTTTTGGCGCGTTTGGTGGTTTGACCAGACATTTGACTTGGGGGCTAATATATGAAGGGGTCCAAAATGCTATTGACAGGGGGTCAAATGGCAAAAGGCAGGGGTCACATGGCATATGATAGGGTCCAAATGGGTATAAAGGGTATTAATATCCAAGGACTAAATTGCACTTTCTGAATTTTGAGGGACCAGTTCTGCCAATTCTGCAAAGTTGCTCCAAGGGACTAAAAGTGACAAGTTTCCATAGTACAAGGACCAAACTTGACATTTTCCAATTTTCAAGGGCCATTTTTGCCAATTTTTAAACTTAGAGGACCAAACTTGTAATTTCTCAAAACTTTTGACATTTTTCACCAAAGGACTAATTTTGACAAGTTATGATTTTAAAAGGACCTTTGGTGATTTTTCTTTTGAAATTAAGTGCTCAGGGACTATTTCTGACAATTTTTGAAACTTGGGGGACTGAAACTGCCAATTATGCAAACTTAGCTCATTTTTCATCTGATTTTGAACATTTTGCATCTGAAACATATAAAATGCAATTTTGGAATATTTTCAGTATTTTGATGCATTTCTGAGCATTTTTAAACGTTTTGCAGTTCAGATTTAACTAAAAATGATGAGTATTTACACACTCATCACTAAGTCGAGTCATATCCTTTGTATACAGTTTTGGGACGATTGGGACTCATGGGAAAAGTTAAACTTTATGAAATGACGGGAAGGGAACGTTAAATTCAAATTCCATTTATTTGCGTAATAATGTACTCCAAGTGTTTTGATCTTTTCAATTCGGGTCTAATTAGTGTTAGAGTAATAAAAAAACTCAAGTGTAGGGATGTGCCTGTAAATCCCTATCATTTCGATGTTACCGTAGAGGATGGTAGAGTAAAAGTGTATAAAAAAAATAAAATAAAAACTAAAAAAAAAATCGAAAAAAAAAATAGAAAAAAAGAGAAAAAAAAATAGAGTGAAAAAAAAAACATACGGGCTACCGTCCTACATCTATCTTTTAAATTTATGTTTGTTTGTTTCTGTTATCTAGAGTTTAGAGTGTCGAGTCTGGGCTTAGCAACGCCATTAAGATTTTGACTTGCCACCACTAAATAGCCTATCCCACCAAACCCTTTGTTTCCCTACCGTAAGCCTAACTGATCTGTGGTGAACCATCAAGTCTAATCACACAAACTGGCCACTTGTGAATGACCAGCCGTAACAGACTTAAAACAGTTCTGACACGAATGCAATGAAGTCCTGGAGAATATAGAGAATTCCCGGGTCGTTATGTCCCACGGAGACTCAATGGTGTGTAAAACTGATTCAGATGATGGAGTGATCGCTAAGGATAGTGATCTGTAAAGGTTTTGATTAGAAATTACACTACTGGTTGATTGGAATGGAATGAAGTACAGATTTGGAAAGCACAACAATCAGATCAAAGAAACGTAAACGTAAGTTTTAAAAACTACGTAGACGTACCAAATAAAAAGTGAATCTGAGAAATAAAAGACCTAAAAATATAAAAATGACATTTTTGGAATCCTAAAAATAAAAGAAAATTATTAGAAAAAGAAAATTATTTTTAACACTATTTAATTAATTATTATTAATTAAAAACTATTTTAACTATTTAATTAATACTCTAAAATAGAAGAAAATACAAAACAAGGCTAGAAAAATAAACTTATGATTCTGAAAAAATCTAAAATACTATAAAACTAATTTTAAAACTAAAAATATATTTTTCACACTTTTTATTTAATTATTATTAATTAATTATTATTTAAAATACACTTAAATACTAGAAAATAGAAAAATAATATATTTTCACACTTTTTATTTAATTATTATTAATTAATTATTATTTAAAATACACTTAAATACTAGAAAATAGAAAATAAACTTGGAAAAATAAAATTTTAACTTGGAAAAATCTAAAATATAATAAAACTAATTTTAAAATAGAAAAGATATTTTTTATGCTTTTTAATTATTTATTACTAATTATTTATTATTTATTAACTATTTATAATTATAATAAATACTAAACAGAAAAGGAAAAATATGAAACTTTTTCTAAAAATACTATGTGATGACAGAAAACTGAGAAAAATAGAAAAAACAAGATTTGCTTATTAAAAAGTTGAAAAGAAAAATCAAAAAGCTAAAAAATATTAAATAAACGCTATCACTATTTTTATATTGATGTTTTTCTGAATTTTCTTTTTGAAAACTACTTAAATACTAATAATATGAAACTTTAATAAAGACAAAAAATTTACAAAACACAAATAAGCTGTTTTGATAGCTTAAAATCTCAACAGTGGCTTAAATGAGCTTATTTGGTGGAAATAAGCTCAAACAAGCTTACAACTGAAACAAAAGCTCAAAGTATATGCAAACAAGCTTAATGAACAGAACTGAAGCTAGAACATACAAGGGAGCACACTGATAAGCTAGAATTAAGCAGATAAGCACTTTTGATAATGACAGAAATGGGACAAGCTTGAGGCTTGTTGCAGCCCTAGCAAACAAGCTCCAAAATGAAAAACCAAACTTGATACTTCAAGATGGCCAGGTTGGCTTTCCAAAGAACCAGAGAACACAAGATTTGAGCAACTAATAAGCTCTATGTGAGCTTATCAAATTGGTCCTATCAACTGTGCACAGGGCACTTTTCAAAACAGGTGTCCACAAAAAGCAGTAGAATAAGCACTTAAAAAGCTGAGAAATAGAGAACTAGCATTTTTGTATTTTTTTTAGCAACTAAATTTTATTATCCCAAGAGCTTATGAACTAAAACTTAAAGTTAAACCTACAGTGAAATTCCAAAGTTTATTCAAAAATGACCTTATGAAATTTTGACTTTTTTAGAACAACTAAAAAGTTGACCAAAGTGAACTTTGATCTGATCTTAAGTACTTAATATGTTGTATTAAGGTGTAATAAGACTGACTTGATCAAGATTAACAACTTTTAAACACAAAATCAAGATCATGATTCCTAAAAACCAAACAGTAAGCACATAAGATTTGATCAAATGTATTTTTGACTTTTTTGCTTATGAGAACTTGTTTCTTGACTGAGATGAGTTGTTTAAACAAAGTTAGACATATTTCCAACAAGTCCAATGACCAGAGTACCTTTGAACACAATAAACCAAACACCCCTTTAGATGGCTGTTTTGAAATTTTTACAAAGCAACTCTCAAGTTTAAACCATGAACTTAATTTCAGACCTTGTATTATGATAAAATAGGACTAAATAAGCTTAAACCAATAGTAATAACAACATAAAACTAGGACTTGATGAAAATGCAACTTTAACTGTTGAATCTAAATTTTTGTAAACTACAAATTGAAAAGAACAAGCTACTGATTTTAAGGCTTAAACACACTTGATTATAACTAGATATCACAAAGAAATAGAAACTTGAACTAATTAACAACTATAACAGTGAAATGCCAAATTGGTTAAAAATGCTTACAAAAGCTTCCAAGCTTAAAACTGAGATCAAGGACCAGTGAACACCCCTATAAGCTTACCACTAAGCTACTAACCCAAGTCCATCCATGATTTACCCTGCTCCAGCTGTGTACACCTTCTCCATGTGATTTTTTATTTTTCAAGTATTTAATTTGGATTTTTGGTGATTTTTGATTTTTGATGCTAAACTGAATTTTAGGATATCTAAAAGCTTGATTAAGCTTTCTAGGAGCTTAAGTGATCTATTCTAGTCCATTCAAACAACTGAAAACAACATTTGATCCAACATGAGATTTTGCTTAAACATGAAATTTTGCATAAACTAGAGAAATGGTTAAGACTTGAAATTACTAATTGAAAAGGCTTTACAATACACTAGAATACTTAAAACAGAATGCTTGAAGGATTTAAATTACACTTTAACTTGAAAAACACTTAAACGACATTAAGAAATTAAAAATACACTACACTCTTTGATACATTGCATTCTATCCATCCTTTATAGACTTTTCAGCATCCTTGATGTCCTCTGAATCTTTCCCACCAGATCTAAGCCCTTGGATCTTTGAAACTCATCAGAACCGTACATTTGGATTTTGGCGCCAAATAT
Source organism: Chrysanthemum seticuspe (assembly GCA_019973895.1). Lineage (NCBI taxonomy): Eukaryota > Viridiplantae > Streptophyta > Magnoliopsida > Asterales > Asteraceae > Chrysanthemum > Chrysanthemum seticuspe. Next base: position 37,648,960 of record BPTQ01000009.1, read on the forward strand.
TTCTTTGAGCAGGTTTGAGCTTTAATGAGGATTTGGTTCAATCAATTAAAGTTTTTGTTGTTAGTGGAGGAGGAGGGAACATAGTATGGGAGGGGTTGGCTTGGGAGAGACAGTGCTACAGTAACAGTGGTATTAGGCGCGCGTTTTTCTTGATGTTTGACTTCTGTTGACCGAGCTTAATAACAAAGGGTCCAAGGTTCAAGTTCAAGCCAAAGGGTTCAAGGCCAAGGGGTCAAGAGGTTTGGGCCAAAGGTTGGGTTTGGATTGGATTTGGGCCTAGTGATATTAAAGGATCCGTTTGGTTAAGTGGTAACAACAAAGACCAAAAGTGTAATTTATCCAAACTTAAGGACTGAAAATGCCAACTTTCCAAACTTATAACAAGGACCAAACATGACAAACATTGATAGAACAAGGATCCTTTTTGCATAAAATCCATTTTTAAAGGTCCAAGGACTAATTTTGCAATTTTCCAAAGTGTGAGGACCTTTCTTGCCAATTGACCTGGGCATTAATGGTCAAGGGACTGATTTAGCCTATAAAACGCATACTTTGGACTACTGACGATGAAAATGGCAAGTTTTGTCCTAGCGTGTTGTTTTTGAAACCATAACTTTAAACTTTAAAGATTATTTTAAGCGGATACCATATTAAAGTAATTTAATACATTAAATTTATCAATTTTAGTAAGAGCATCAACAATGGTAAAGTTTTATATAGGTCCATAATAATTAATTTATAAACCTTTTGATAGTATAAATTTATATTCACTATACATAAACCTTTTACAACTCTTCAAATAATTCATAATAACACATTAAATTATGAATAGGTTCAAGAATTTGAACCACTTCATGCCACATGTATAGGAAACAAATGATCACTATGGCTAAAATAAAAGATAAAATTATATATAAAGTTAGACCTTTTGATGAAACTATCATAGTGGATGCCTTAACTACCACATGAGTGAGGATCAACTAAGAAATAAAATTAAAATGAGGAAAATAAGAAATAATCACAGCCGCACATTTTAAATGTATTTAAAAAAAATATGCATTTCCCATGAATTTCTCACTCTTCATTTAATGTTTGGCTATAAATATTTCTCCTTCTTTTTTATCCTTTCCTACTTGGAATGGCAATGGGGCGGGTTTGGAGCCGGGAGGCCATCCCCATCCCCAAACCCAATTACAAAAGTCATCCCTATACCCGCCCCAATCCCCATTGGGGATCTTATCGGGGCGCCCCGTTGGGGCGAGATGCTTCTCCAAACCTGCCCCGTACCCCGTTGGAAATCTTATCGGGTTGTCTTCTTCAGGGGCGATGCTCCACCAAACTCGTATTTTTCCCCGTTTATTATTATTTTAACACTATAAACAATATAATTTTATGCAATAAATAAACCGGGATGCAATTATTAATAAATTAAGAATTCGCCTTATTACACTTAGAACAACAGTATTAAACATAAAAAGTAATAAGATACTCACGTCGCAAATCAACTTTTTTAAAATAATTTAACACGAAACAAGCTTTTATGATCACAATTTTCAATCTTACAAATATAAAAAATTAAAGAATTATACTTTTATTTGGTAAATACCAGCATGATACTATATGTATAATTGTGTGTGTGTGTATATATATATATACTAGCCGAGTACCCGCGCCTAGCGGCAGCTGTGTCTAGTTTTAACAAAGTTTCGGCGGCAAAGACTTTTCTTTCGACAAATTGTTTTGTAGCGCTAGGGAATTCTTTTCTTATGGAATGGTTAGCGGCAGAAATGTATAGTAGGGTACTCACGTAATTTTGAGGGCAGCGGTTTTTAGATCCGACCAAATTTTGAGGGCGAATCATTTTTTAAACAGATTTTTTTGTATCGTAAGGGAATCATTTTTTCAACAGATTTTGAGGGCGGCAGCGAGATAGATTTTCGACCAAATTTCGACGGCGAATAATCTTTCAATAGATTGTTTTTGTTGCCTAAGAAAATCATTTTCCTGTAATATTGTTTTAAGTTGCAATATCTTTTTAGTTTCATGGTGGTTGTTTTTTAGATACTTTCGTTTTAAGTTGCAATAGTCAATCAAAACTATAATAATAATAGATTTGAGCGTTATATTTAATTAAAAATCATCCATCTAAAGGTTATAATAATGTTGTATATTCATCAACAACTCTCTCATATTGTTTCAAATAGTTTTGGTCCATTCGTGCGTGGTTCTTTATATTTGTGTAAAATAGAAAACCCGCATTTTGCGATGCGGTTTCGGTTTCCACCGAAAAAAAACACCACACCACTCCATCATATTCAAATATTTTTTTATTTTTTAAAAATAAACCCACTAAATTTCATTACTTTTTGTATGATAAAATATTTTTATTTATACTTTCATAATTAGTTATTTCATACACATTTTAGTGGCAGCGGTGTCTAGTGTCGAACAACTTTTAACGGCGAATACGGCAGTAGTGTCTACTCGCACATAGCGGCTAAGGGTGTTATCGGGTCGGGTTGTCTGGTTATCGGGTTTTGACCTTTGAAAATATGACCCGCAACCCGACCCGATAAGAAACCGGGTTATCGGGTTCGGGTTATATTAGGTCAGGTTATCGGGTTATTTCGGGTTGCCTTGGTTGAAGGCATCAGGTTCGTACTTTTTTTCTTGAGTCAGTTTTTGAAGTCAAAATGTTAGCTGACATCTCACATTAACAAATAACTCTTTGCATCTTTCACAATGTTTCTATTTGCGTATAAAAGAAAGCACAATAGCGCATCAACTTTTTAACATCTACGTAAATGATTCAGTTTTGAGTTTAAAAGTTTTTTATTATCTTCCACACATCAGCTTCTAAAGCTTAATATTTGTTATTCCAAAGATGCTACTGAGCCGTTATGTTCATATAAGTACTACATTAGCAGTTAACTTTGAATATATTTTACCAACTTAAACAAGTCTTTTTTTTATGCTACATACTACATTAGATTTTAAATATTTTTTTCTTTTCTTATAAAAAACAAAGAATAACATGCAGAAACCATTACACTAACACTAAAAAATAAAGTAAAACAACGTATATTTACTTAATAGAATATTTGTTATAAAAACATAGGGAAAAATATCTAAGAAAAAATAGTTTAAATATTACCGGGTCTTATCGGGTTGACCCGACAACTCGATAAAATATATATTTTAACTCAAACCCGACCGGATAACAATATCGGGTTATTAGGTTCGGGTTAAAATAACCAATAAGTTTTTTTGACCTAATTTAATCCGACGCTATAAGACATATTAGGTCCGGGTCGGGTCAACCCGATCCTATTGACACCCCTAATAGCGACAGTAGTGTCTACTTTTAGACATAATACGATGAGTGTGTATGTGTTTTTGGCAAGACTCATGTAACAATAGTTGAGGATGGACAAATTTTCATTAAGAAAACATTTCACATGATGATTAAAGGTTTGTTCGGGACGATAATGAGCAGTCCAGATAACGTTGTTTAATACGAAGTAGCTTTGGTTGTTTTTGTTGCGTCTTTAACAATGCTTGTTATTTATTCACAAGATTTAATATGAATGGGCGAGAAAGACTCTAGTTACCAACATTGTTTAATACGGAGTAATAACATTGGTTGCGTCTTTGACGTTTACGTGGTTCTTTTTACGAATCCATGCGTTGTATAGAGACAATAATGTTTATGTCTAACCTTATTTTGGTCAATCAAAAGTACAATAGTTATTGAAATATTGTGCCGCGTCACTTTCTTAATAAAATATTGTGCCCCGTCACTTTTTGAAAGCTGCACAATTAGGATGTCTATAGTTTTGGATAAAAGACAATTGACACATATTTCAATAAGAGACATTGTGAGGCTCAATAAAGTAAAAGGTCTTGAATATTTGAAAATTCAATATCAATGTTGAAGAAATCTACTTTTTCAAATATATGATATCAAATTTCAAAAAAAAAATATATTAATGTAATTCAAGAAGCTCAAAAAAAACAAAATGAAAAATAAGAACCAAATAAAGCAAAACTTTAAAAATCCTACAAAATTAGGTTTATAAAGAAAAAAATAATCTCAAAATAAATGAGATTTAAAAAAAAAAATCAGATTTACAATATAGAAAAACAAAATTCACAATATTTACATAACATAATAAAAAAAATCGATCTACACAAACTTTACAACAAAATTTACATTAACTTTATATAACTAAATTTACAAAATAAAATTAAAAACTTTAAAATTTACAATAATGCGACAAAAAAAAAAAGCAATCCGTATTTTAAATTGCTTTGAATTTTTCCAACTAAAACAATAGAATAAATTTTAAAAAAACAACAAAAAGCTACAACCACCCTTTTGATTTTGCCTTTTATATTATAGTATAACATTTTATAATTAATAATTTATGTGGAATACCAAACCAACCAGTTTGTATATGGGGCAAATTTTCGGCAGTCACTTCGAAACCCATTGCGGCAGTCTTTTCTGCAAAAAAAATTTAAAAAAAAAAAAAAAAAAAAAAAAAAAAAAGATTAATCATTTAGAAATATCAAGCACCACAAAAATATTGTAAGTGGTTTACCTTGCGGATGTTCTGAAAGTGGCGTTTTCCAACGTTATAAGCAATTTTCCGGTAAAAACTAAAATCACAAAAATTAAAAAAAAAATTACTAACAAAATAATAACAAAGTTTACCAACAAAAACATTACAAAACAGAATTTACCAACATTAAAGTAACAAATTTCGGCAGCGGAGACAACGGATCCGGCGGCAGCGACAACAGATCTACAAATAATTTACTCAAAAATGTTATAACAACTCAATTTCACATAAAAAATCTCTCAAAACATAGAAAAATCAAATAGATCTATAAAATAAACATAAGAAATACCTCCAAATACATACAAAAGTTGGCTGTGATAGATCTATACAAAACGACTATAGATCTACAAATAAAAATTATAGATCTATTAAAAAAACTTGAAAAGTAAAAAAAATAAAAATAAAAAGAAACCTCAAAACATGAAAAGCCCTCTTGGTGGCTCGTCACGGTGGTTCTGTGGTCGTAAGTTCCTTGGTGGTGACGTTCGATGGTTGTCGAAGGTGGTGGAGGTGCTTCTGTGGTGGCGAGGATGGTGGTAGAAGTATGAGTATTTTTATGGAGTGTGGATTTCGGAGGTGGCGTCGGTTTCAGTGGTGGTGGTGATGCCGTCGGGTTGTGATGGTGTTTAGGGTGGTGGTGGGGATAGTGGAAGAAATGATAAGAAATGAGTGTTTTAATGTTTTAAAATGAGAGTGGTTGTGTGATTTGTATGTAGTAATATGAGAGAGTATTTGAGTGTGGGTGTGAGTTGGGAGATTATAGTGTTTTGTGTGTGTTTTTTGAAAAGTAAATGGGATGGGAAGATGAGGATGTGTGGGGTATTTGTTTGTATGGTATGTTTATAAGGTTTTGTTGGTTTGGTAATTTTTTAGGATTGGATTTTGGTTTGGTGTGTGTAAATTTAGGCTTGGATTAAGGTGCGGATGGCTGAATCTTAATTTTCAGGTTTGGAGTTAGGAGGGGGATATGCATGCTTTATAAGGGAGTATATATATATATATATATATATATATATATATATATATATATATATATATATATATATATATATATATATATATATATATGTGTGTGTGTGTGTGTGTATATATATAGAGTAGGGATCCAGTGAGAAGTAAATTAAAATAAGAAGTGGTGAGAAGTGACCAAAATCTCTCATTTGAGATGCAACGACTTGCATTAGATGCCTTTCTATTCATATAGATGCAACATCTTGAGTTTTGAAAGTTAATTTGATGTATAGATAGTGCAAATTGATTTTCATGATTTCGGCACGCGCAGAGGAACATAAAACATTAGAAATCATGAAATGCATCTAATATACGTATATGCATCTTATTAAAAGCTAGAAAACACACTAAGGTATGTTATAATGCATCTAAGATTATAGGGATGCATCTAATTTAGGTCGGTGCATCTCGGATTTGCGGTTATAGTTCTTCTTATTCCTTCTTATTTTAAGTAAGCTTCTTATTTGATCCTAACTATATATATATATATATATATATATACATATATATATATATATATATATATATACATATATATATACATATATATATATACTAGTTTTCGAAGCCCGCCCAATGGGCAGGCATGACTTATAATTATTTGTTTGTTGTTTTTTGTTAACTGAAATACATTTTTTAGAATTGTCATATAATATTATAAAACAATTTTTTTTTTTTTTTTTTTTTTTTTTTTTTTTTTTTTTTAAGAATTATAAATAATTAGCTTGACATACTTCTACTATGTCATTCTATTGTAATATTCCACATTACATTTTAGGGGATGTGTGCTTAGTAACAGTTATCTTAGCAAGAAGTAATTATGTAGGTGTCTTGTATCATTAGTTCAATACTGACATTAAAATAAAATAGCAATACTAAATGGTTTTTTTTGATGATTATCTATATCAAAAAGGGTGACGGAAACTCAAATCTAGTCATGAATAATCAATACAAAATGAAACATATGTTAACTCAAGTGTACAATTCTAACATAAAATGTGTAGATTATCTTGATTAGGTTTAACAATGAATAAATAGATATGACTGCAAAGGTTTAGATGTTGAATAAAAGGCTATGTGGTTTTTATGTCAGTGAGTAAAGTGTTGGTTTAACAGTGGTTTTGAGCTAAAAGAATTATAGAGTTTGATCATGCCTTGATGCCATAGTCAACACAATGAAGGGGTGTTTGAATTATAGTTATGCACTAATCAATAAACTGTTAACATTATTTATACATTCAAAAGTGAAAGCCATTATAAAAAAGCGGTTGCAATCCACAACTGTACAAACAAATTGAAAGGGCCTACAAATCAACCTTTTATAAAAAGCACCATATACATCAATACCAGCTTAAGGCACTTTGATCTTTGAAATAACAGCAGCATCAGCTATACTCGAAATCCAGAATGTCTTGTGCTTTTGTGAATGAATTTAGACACCTAATACCTAGCTATCATTGAACGATGAGGCTCAATCGCGAAACATGTGCTACATGTAACCTTACACACCGCTTGCCACTATACTTGGCCTGAGCACGGGTACTCTTAGCTTCAACATGTGGCCGGTGATTTTTCATATTCAGAACCTCTTAGAAATAAACTTATACTTCATGAAGATAACCATTTTTGATGGTATTAATGTTTTCTGACTCTTGTAGATTAAACATGCAGTGACTAAAGAAATCCTCAAAAGCTATAGGTAAATGATGCAGTTCAAAACACCTCTTATATACTTACTCAATAACTTAATAAATGCTAATCTTATTAACTGTTTTCATTACACTTTACTTACTTCTCTCTTAAACTTTGCTAAAGCTGCACCTGAAAAATCCTGATCAAGGAACATCTTCACTGCCACCTCATGTTCAAAGAGCTAGCAAATACTTAGGCTATACAGTGGCTATGCACTCAGTGAAAATGTATAACTAAATTTTAGCCTAACTACCATAAAATTCTTTTCAGTAATAAGATAATTGAGACTTACAGTGCCATTCCAATCAGCATGATAAACCTCATCGTATGAACCTGCATATAAAAGTAATACAAGTATAAGAGAAGGGAACTAAAGTGCGAAAATACATCCTAAATCGCAGAGGTAAACAGTGTAACACAGGAACACAAAACTAACTATATCAGGGTTGTAGTATAATATAGTCATAGTCCTTTATATTGTTACCTAGTCCAAATTTTTCACCAATTACCAGATCTTCCCTTGGAATTTCACAATCTCCAACATCATCAATAACGGGATCAATCTGAGCTGGAGAAGAACCAACGGATGAGCTTCAGCTTTTTGGTCATGTCAACCTTGGGTTGTTAGGATTGACACGACACTCTAAGGTTTTTCTTACATCACTGATAATACTATTTTCATGAACTTTTTCCTGGTCCAACCTGTTATTCAGGGGGAACACATTGCTATTATTACCTACCACTTCCATTGACAATCTATAGTTTTCCCATTCGGCCCATGCAGCTTCTGACTCAGTTGCATTTGAAGAAGCGCCTTCGTTATTTTCTTTTGTAGTTGAACTGTAACCACCACTTGCTTTCAAACCATCAGAATATAGTCTCCCTGGTGTAGCAGAGCTAGTGGAAGCAGGGATGTTTTTCCCAGGAACCTTGTTGATAGCATGACGATTTTTCACATCAGTGGCACAGGAGATCGACCCGACACTTGGTTATTTTTAGCCCTCCGAAGCGCTTCATGTTTAGTTTTTGCAGAATTGTTCTACAGAAAAGCCTTGTCTGATCCTTTTACTTGGAATGGATTGAGCTCTGTAAAAAGATTTTTATTGTCCTCTGTGTTGTTCTGAGTTTATGGGACTACATTCACATTCAACCTTGAGCCACCAGCAACTGCATTTGGCCCACAACCACCTTTATATAAATAACTGCCAATTGCTGATAAGGGGATATGATCCAATTGATTATAGGGCAACACTCTTTTACCATTCTCACTTGCACTTGTCATTGATATCAAAGGTTCAATGTTTTGACTACTGTTGGTGAGTACGATTTTCGCAATTTACGTTATAATATAGATATAATTCTAATCGATTTATTAAGAAGCAGAGATGAGTGATATAAGTACTCTTGAAGTACATCATAAATAGCTTATATTAGGTCATTGCAATCATAGTATTGTCATTAGCTGTTGTCAGGCAATCATACTAAGCTAATACAATATTGCGAGTTGAATTAGTTTGTGTCTTTGGTCGTCACCATATTTGCTCTTAGTATCTCCCCTGCCTCTGGATTAATCAGTTTCTTTGGTGTCTTTGAGCATAAACGGATCAGAAAAAGAAAATATGTTAACAAAAAACAGCAAACACGATCTGGTATATGTAGTTCTTCATGTTTGTTACTTACTCCGTCACTGTACGACTCCCTGGCTGTTGCGGCTGTGTAGTCCGTTTCATTTATACCACCATAACTATCTTTCTTGGAGGTTGCACATTTAAGTTGGAAATTATTGAAAGCCTGCAAATCAAATCAGATATTAACCACATTTTGAAAACATGAGCTTTCTGTCAGTCCAAGAAATTTAAACCATGACCATTTAACCTGAAAAAATGGGCAGGTTGGACAGGGCATTTCAATCCAAACACTACTTCGGCTATTAATGTTGCATATTTTCTAATGATTAGTTATTTATTTTATGAAATAAGTTACGCAGCCCGAATATTATTTTCTTTATCTGCGTTAAAAATATTTTTTTTGGTGATTACAGCTGTCTACTTTTAGGCATAATAAGTTGACTATGCCGAGTCGACGTGTTAGTAGTATAAAAATAGTCGGGTGCCCAAACCTATCTGTTAATAAACAAAGGTCCCAAGACTGCTAGATGGCCATCCAATATTGAAATTATGGTCGGCAAGTAGAGTAGTGACGGCTATTGGAACGGAAAGTAGATGGCCATCCAGATGGCCATGATGATAAACGCCCTTCTGATAACAATAACAGACCTCATGTAATGGTTGTTGGAACGGCCTTGTGGCTTCTGATTCAGGTAATTTAACTTTTGACGCCTGTAAGAAACAAAGAAAAGCAATAAGATTTTAGTTGTCACGCAAACCGTAAGGTAAAGCAAAGATGGTGAGTTGGCTAGTGCTTACAGATAAGCATGTCATTAGTATTAGTGATTTTTTTAAAGCTGGGTGCAGATATGGATGACAAAACTTTAGCATATCATAAAATATAGCAAGTAAAGAGTTAGTTAATAGATATGGAGAAAATACAGTAAATTTACATAAATTAGTATTCCCAAAATACATATTTGCTTTTGGCATGGTCATTTATAGCTTATTCTTTTGGTTATTACATATGCATGTCACAGGTAATCAATATAATCAAGAACTTTAGCTTTCATACTCGTTAACTACATTAGTGTTTGGCTAAGGTCAGGCTTATCATAGTACTTAAAAGTTTGATTCATGTTTTGTAGAGTTGTGTGTCATGACCCCTCTGCCCAGCAGTGGGTGACCTTTTGGTTTGCCATTTCACTTTCAATAATCAAATTACAATAAGAGTATTGTTTTGGTTAGCACCATTCATTACTTTCCAGCCTTGGCCTTCCTTGTAACATTCAACTTGTTATTACAAAATGAGAACTATGAGTAAATTGTTTGAAATATGCTAGAGTCGTGTAAAGTAGAAGGGATAACATAAATTTATTTTACAAAAACACTTGCCTAGTTGCCTTGAGAACTAAAATCAATGCAATATGTGGCAAATTAAGGTTATCTTTTATGTCTAACGGGCCATAATTGTAAAACTTGAAATTAATAGGAAAAAGGTCAAATGCATCGAAGTTGCACAAAGTGTATTTTGTTGCATGAAACCCTCTAAATCACTTACTCTACGCCTGAGAAAATCATAATATTATTGTATAATATTTGACACATTAATACAAGATTTAGACAAAAAGTGTCACCGTCTAAATGATTTAGTCTAACAGTAGGTTGTGTATGTTGCTTGTGTACTCGAGTCGACATAGCGGCTTTTGGTTGAGTCATATCGTGAGGTCGAGTGTGTACGGGTTCCTCATGACTTTGTCACTCAAGCTCGACATGGGAGCATGTGGTTTACTCGTCCTTGTGTCTAAACGTTTTCAACAGAAATATATACAAACATAAAATCTATTAGCAAAATCCTAAAGTTGGGCTTATGTGCGTGTGCTTGGTTTTCTCTTTGTCCTGCTGTTAAACAACTCCAAATAGGAGTGTTTGTTTTTGCTTATGCAGCCCCAAAGGGTGCGTTTTGTTCGCTAATTTTCAGCTCAAAAAGAGTACATTTATCTGCTGATTTTTCAGCTCCAATACGGTGCGCTCGCCTACTGATTTCCAGCCCCAATAAGGTGCGTTTGTCAGCTGATTTCCAGCTCGCATAGGGTGTGTTTGTTTACAGATTTTCTGCACCAAATAGGTGTGTTTGTTTTGATGTAATTCAGCCCAAAAAGGAGTGTTAGTTCTGCTTCTCTTTACGCGTTAAACACCAGATCTGATGGTCAGTTTGCGAACACTTGCCATTTGATATGTGTATAGTTGTGATGTACGTATTTACAGGTGTATATATTATGTGCATATATGCCTGTGTGGTATAATTTTTGGAATCCCACATGATCGATTATGCTTGTGGCTGCATTCTCTCCTAGCACCCACTATATGCGCCTCTAGAGAGAGTAATCTTCCTTGCAATAAGTCATCTTCTCTATAAAATTGTAGGTGTATGGGACGTTAGGATCACATACCTGGAGAAGAATTAGATGTTTTTTGGCTGCAGACATTACTTCTTTATCCAATTGAACCTTTGAATAGCTCTCTAAAATCCCAAGAACAACTTCCAACTCTGAAGATAACTTAGAAACCTGTTAATATATTCACATATGAACAGAGAATGTAGAAAGTAATATTAAGTATGTTAACTTTAAATTATGTAGCGTCACACGCAACACAATTTAGTAATTAACAAACGGGTCACTGCAAGAAGTAAACTTAGGTGCAACGACCAATATACTTATTAAAGGGTCCATTGTAGATTGAAGAAAAATGTGGTAGACAACCTAATTATCTGACATGGAATACTAATTAAGCCACAAGTAACTATTTAGCCATTAGATTATTATATCAAGGATGAAATTCACATACCCAAACATTAAAAGCATCCAACCTACTACTCAAAACTGCATATAATCAGAATTACCAACTTCAAAACACAATTCCAAAAACACATAATTTGATGAATACAAAACTAAGCTAAATAAAAGGAAACAAATACAAAGTTGTCAACTTTCATTGACAATGTATGTTTTAGCTCAACTACTCAAGCCCTAAATTATCATCTTATGATATAAATATAGAGCAGCAAACGTTAGTATGAGACGAAGCACCCGCCATATGATCCAACGCACGACTAATATCAGCCGTAATGTCAGCAGTACCCATGGAATCATCATAACCCATTCTATCTTAAAATGACCATTAATTCAAAACCCCCAAAATGAATTTAAACCAAAACATAAAATTAGGTGATTCATCAATTCTTACCTTCCAAATAGCTTGATAACAATTTGGGTAGAACCATGATAACCTCAAATTCACCTTAAGCTTCATATCATCATCCTGAACATTGGCAACCATAATGAAGTGGTAAGTTAATTTTTTTGTCTTATGTATGTTTAACATAAGACTCTCATCATACTAAATCTCTTTCAAATTTAGATCCCTTGATTCATAGGTTTTTTAAAAAATATATCATGAATCTGTCCTAACATTTTGTTCACTTGGTCATCAAACACTCATTGACGAGGTCATATTAAAAGTTCATGCTTCCTGATTCCTAATTGATATTATTATATAAAATTATATATTCATGAGATGCCATTTTTACTCTGTACATACATATTGAAGTTTATTGGTTAACAAATTAACATACCTCTGTTAATTACAAGTTATTGTTTTCATTAAAAACACATGTTTACAAATATAGGATTCCTTTGAGATGATAATCAAACGAATGTAAATTATCTCAATACCTCGAATAATGTCTAGCATGGTACTTAAAACCTGAGGTCCTTCTTGCGATTTGCTACCAATTCAGCTTCAGTTTCAAATCAAGCATTTTCTAAAATCAACATAAATTGACTAAATTGTAAACAATAGATGTATAGCAACCTCACAGTAGTGATGTAAAGCCAACGTTACCTATCACTCAGTTTGGGTAAGAAGTAACACAAACTATGATTTATGCAGTTTAAAATAAGTTAGGAGAGTGTTAAGTAATTCTATTATATATAGAACTATACAAAACTGCATTGTATAAAACAACAAACCTTATGCATGGAAAATAAAGCCCATATGTTTATGAACTTAATATCAAAAACAAAGATTTATAAGCATTTACCTTGTGGTAGCAACTTCTTAACATGTACACGATTTCAAGACTACTCCACATTCTTGTATCTCCCTGTATTACAAAATAAAACCACCATTGACATGATCTTAAGAGTGTAAATTTAATAAAAAGATACGATAATGTTAATAATAGTTTTACGATTATTGATGCAGGAATTGTCATTGTTGCTGTAGAATGTGCCCATGTCATGTGTGTATTGTTTTTCCAAATCGACTACAAAATAAAAAGTCACAATCATGGATGGGGATAAGGTGAAATTAGGGTTTGGAGAAAAAAACTATATTATGAATGAACCGAGAATTTTTTTACGTGAGATTGGAAGTGTTACATATTGATCTCCATACAAATAAGAGGTTCTAGTTTTAATTTCAGGAATAAAAACAGTAGAAATTTGTTTGAGCACATTGACCATTACAAATCCAGTTCTAGAGGAGTGAACATGTATATTACTCATCATGAACACTCACCTTTACCCTTTAGGGATACTTTTTGATGAGGTTGGGTTCCTGGTTCAACCTGCAAATCAGAAACAAATAATGATACTCAAGACAACCGAAACACGAATATGTCAATAACCTGTAGTGTCCACTTTTCCAAAGAGTCAATGCTTCAAGAGGCTGTATAATGACACATTGGTGATAAACTGATTATAAAGGTTTCAAGCCAAATTACTCAATGTACAATATGACAAAAGTTTAGAAGATCAGTGTGACATACCTGGTTTGATGTACATGTGATGAAGAAAACACAAAAACAAATATAATGAACCTGTATATAATTTTTATGGATCATTAGATGAGATTGTGAGGGAAAAAGGATATTAGGGTTTTTGAGAAAAAAATTTATGAACCGTATATAATTTGTATGTATATGTTTAGTTTAGGGTTACCTAAGTTGTAGGGATTCTCCTACATAGTTGCATAGATTTATTATATGATTCCAATAAAATTATAGCTATTTATATATTATACTATGCAACATAATTATCAAAATAACTTGTTGCCTAAGTGGTAAACACACAATTATTTATCAAAACAACCAAGGTTCAATCCTTGCAAGGAACCTTTTTTATGAACAATTTTCAAAAATCTTTAAAAAAATTCCGAAAATTACAAAAAAAAAAATAAAATTCGGAAAATTAAAAATTAATTGCAATTTTCAAAAATCTTTAAAAAAAATTCCGAAAATTACAAAAAAAAAATAAAATTTGGAAAATTAACAATTATTTGCTTAGTTGGACCAATAATGCTTATGTGGCATAAAAATGATTAGGTGGCAATGAGGTGGCATTAATGTCAAATGTCTCCTGTTATATATAATATAGAGATATATATATATGTATATATATATGTGTGTGTGCGCGCGCGCTCGCACGTTTCGGGTCGAGGCGGGGCGGGGATGTTGAGCCCCATCCCGCCCCAAACCCAATAAAAATCCCCGTTGATGCCCGAAACCCGCATCGTAACCCAATAAGCATGCCCTACCCCGCCCCCAAAATGTTCGAGTTTCGGGTTTCCTCGTCGGGTTCGGGTTTTTTTGCCATCCCTATTTCCACTACCATATTAGATGCTTAATTTTAATAAAAATGATAGAGAGACCTAAAGTTAGGTCTAAACTTAGATCTAAAATCAAGTGGCATCATCTTGATGGGTTGTAACATAAGTAGGTCCCAGTTTATAGCCACCAAAATAATATCACTTGATTTTAGGTCTAAGTTTATATCTCTCTATCATTTCTCTAATTTGAATTGTTCGATTTTTATATGACAATAATTGGAACTCTTTTTTAATTGTTCGATTTTAATTTTAAGTGGCATCATCTTGAAATTGCAAGAAACAAATAAACAGTATCCAACATCTATAAAATGTCAATGAAAAAGTGGCAACACCTCAAAATACCATTCGAAGAGATAAAAGTTGCAACAAATAACTTCGAAGATTGTATCGGAAAAGGTGGATATGGTTGGGTGTACAAAGGACAACTCTCAGTTTCTGGAGTAATTACCACAGTTGCTGTAAAGAGGCTGAACGAGACGCTCGGACAAGGGTTAAAGGAGTTTTTGACAGAGATTGACTTGCTAGCTGGTCAACACCATCCAAACGTCATATCCCTTCTCGGTTATTGTGACGATGGCAAGGAGAAGATTATAGTTTATGAATACGCAGAGCGTGGAAGTTTGGATAAGTATTTAAGGCGTAGTATTTCTACTCGTCTTACGTGGCTAGAAAGACTCAAAATATGTGTCGATGCAGCCCGGGGGCTTGATCACCTCCACAATCATGTTGGAGAACATCAAACCATTATCCATCGGGACATAAAAAGTGCGAATATTTTACTAGATGAAAATTGGGTTGCCAAAATATCCCACCTTGGATTGTCAAGGTTAAGTTTTTCGGGTCTAGACAGAAGTGTCGTTATATCCCACGCTTGTGGCACACCTGGCTATTGTGAGCCTGAATACATATATAGTGGTGTCGTGAAGAAAGAATCTGATGTATATTCTTTCGGCATGGTGTTATTTGAAGCTATTTGTGGGAGGTTGTGTAGCATTAAAGACGATGATGGATTCTTGTTATCAGGAAAATTAGCCAAAGAATACTACGAACGCAAGAAACTGGAAGAGATTATTGATCCTAGTTTGAAGGAACAAATAAGCTCATACTCCATGAGCAGATTTTCAGCAATAGCATATGGATGCTTGCACAATGATAGAGAACAACGACAAATTCAGGTATGGATGTTGTCACGAAAGAGCTTGAAGAAACACTCAAAATTCAGGTATGCTCTATACTCTATATATTTATGCAAATTTAACAGGGTGTTGATCCTAATTCGATAAACCACACTTTTCTATTATACTTTAATTATTGCAGCCGTATAATGAGATGCGATCCAGTGAAATAAATTAAAAAGTTTAGAAAGCTATCATCGAGTGGCACGTGTCCCCCATTCATTTTTTTATTTTTTTCTTATTAAATTCAATTAGCGGGTATTTTTGTACTTTTAACCCATTTTTTATTCTAACCAAAACTTCTAACGTAAATAACTTTCAAATGACAAACTTTTATGAAAAACCGATTTCACCATAATTCTTTGAATTTAATTCTCTTTAATTTGGTATGTATTATGATATATGAATCGCAACTTTATTTTTTCAACTTTTTAAGTGGGTGTTGATTTTCTTGGAATTTTCGACATTTTCGACTCTAATTTTTTCTAGTTTAAATGCCGAATTTTGCAAAACTTAAAACACGAAAGTCGAAGCTTTCTGGCCATTCTTTACCTAGAAATTTGAATCGCTCAAATTCGATGTAATATGAATAAGATATCACACGTTAAAGATAGTGTTTTACTAATATTTGTTGCACACAAGGTGTTTGATGAAATGTCTAGCTTAAATTTTTAGTGTTAAAATTTAGATAAATATACTAAGTTTTGTCTCACAACGCATCATTAATAATTTTATTAATGTAAAACTCAAAAAGTGATTTTTTTTAATAGTTAATGTTTTTAAAAAAATGTACGCATTGTATTATATTGCGTATTTTACCATAAATTTGACCAACATTAAATTCAAATTTGAAAAATTATAAAACATAAAAATTATAGATTTTAGGTCAATCTTTACTAGTTTTTTTATTCACTCAAATCCAATGTAATATGAGTGAGATATAACATGTTAAAGATGACGTTTTATTCATCAGTTACTTTGTTCCTCAATTTTTATTCATGAACATTAGTTCATCAGTACATCAGTTAAGGATTTAGGGTTTTGGGTGTTGGGTTTGGGGTTTAGTTCATCAATTTTTGTTTATCAGTTAAGAAATTGATAGGAATAACTGGTGACCAAAAATATAACACAGTGAATAAGTGATGAACCAAAAATATAACACAAGACAATAATTGAAGAACCAAAAACAACTAATGTTCATCAACCAAAAAAGCATAAACTAACTGATGAACCTATAACCTATGATAACGCAAATAAACACAAATAAACTAATTGATGAACCTATAATAACAGAATAGCTTAAATAAACAAACTGCTAAACCTATGATAACATAATAACTAAAAGTCAATAACTGATGAACCAAAAAAAGTATAAGCTAACTGATGAACCTATGATAACATAATAGCTAAAAGTCAATAATTGATGAACAAAAAAAAAACTAATGTTCATCAACTGAAAAAACATAAGCTAACTATGAACCTATGATAACACAAATAAACTAACTGATGAACCTACGATAACATAACCTATGAACAAAAAAATATAACAAAAAAAAACATTAATTGATGTATATCTGAAGAAAAAAATAGTACTAACCTGTTTTGGAATATTTACCTATGATTAACCTATAACCTATAACACAAATAAACTAAAAAAGCATAAACTAATTGATGAACCAATAATCTATGATAACACAAATAAATTAACTGATGAACCTATGATAACATAATAGTTAAAATAAACAAACTGATGAACCTATGATAATATAATACAAAATCAATAACTGATGAACAAAACCACTTAATACTAAATCAATAACTGATGAACAAAATCACCTAATACTAATTCAAAATAACTGATGAACAAAATCACCTAATAGTAAATCAATAACTGATGAACAAAACTTCTTAATCACTTAAACCCCATCTAACACACCAAAAACCACACCTTTTATTGATTAAAAATGCTTTTTATTGATAAACATCGCGTTTAATAAACACGTTTTTTTTATAACAATTACAAACTAAAAAATTAATTGTATAAAAATTACAAACTCTTTACAAAAAACAAAAGGTCAAACTTTTTTTTTTCTATATTTTCTTCATGATAGGTGGCCAACTAATAATCATTCCATGTACCCTCTTTATCTTTCTTCATATTCTTCTTTCCATTCAAACCAATTTTTAATCTAAATCCATTTAAGAGCATCCGCTAATAATAAATACTTTGTACACCAATAGTTTTGGAGTTTTTTTAGCGGGAAGAAAAAAGGTTGTCAAATGGGTTATTGTGTTTCTAGTCACAATGGTAGTAGGTTTTGGTTTTGTCACTGGCTACATTTTCTAGTATGGGATGATTTTGATTTGTTTATGAGCTCAACGGTAGTAGGTTTTGGTTTTGTTTGTTCATGTCGACAGCGTGAAGATGGAGACGGTGTTGGTGATAGTGCGATGGTGGTGACGGTGATGAAGATCACAAGAGATCGTCTGTTATTGGAGTTTCATTTTTGGATTTGTGAGTGGAGATCGGGTGGGAAATAAAGAAAGATCTGGTTGGGAAAAGAGAGACGAGAAAGAATTGTTAAAACCCAAATAGACTAGTATTACTTTTGATGGAATGACCAATATGCCCCTATGTGTGTGTGTGCCTTTTTTTTAATTTGATCGGATCTTATATTATGATCCAACGATTGCAAATAATTTTTAGCCTTTTTAAATTTATAAGACTTTTTTAATGATCCTGACTAACCATATAACACATTTATATCAGAAAAATACCATTTGATAGTATATTACTTTTCGGATCTAACTATAATTGTTCATGTTGTATAGTGTAATACACCAATTTATACTCAATATAAAAGACAAAACACATTTGATTAAAGCTTAAAACCTTAAAAAAATAGTGATAATATTATTAGGCTAAAATAACCTTACTTATAAAAATCAATGTAATATATTATATATTTAAAAAACTAATCACAATTTAAGCCATTATCTTTCTTCACTCTCACTTACTTCACACCCATATATACATACAAATAATTTGCACACATAAATTAACGCTATATATACCGTTATGCATGTGTACTCGTCTTGTTTGATAAATATAGTTTAATTTCCAATTGTCAGTCTTCTAAATTTCAAGCAGTAAATTCTCGAAAATAAACTTGTCGGCAATTTTTTGTACAACATTAGATAAATGAACGGGCTAATAACCTATTAAAGCACTATACTTGTCAATAATGGTAGTTCAGCGTAGCGAACTAAAAAAATAACTCTTTTAGACATTAATGTTGACATTTTTGTCTTTCTTTAAGTATTATGACCATTTTACCATTCGAAAAATATTTCAAAAAAAAAGAAATTCGAAAAAAAAATTCAGAAATTTCAAAAAGAAAAGTATTTCGAAAAAAATGTAAAAAAAAAAATTTGAAAAAAAAATTCAAAAAAAAAGTATTTCTAAAAAAATTTAGAAAGGGTAAAATGGTCATAATATGGTTATAATAATTAAAGAAAGACAAAAATGTCAACATTAATGTCTAAAAGAGTTATTTTTTCAGTTCGCTGCGCAGAACTGCCATTCTTGACAAGTATAATGCTTTAAAAGTTATTAACCCTAAATGAACTATGGTCGTAACACATATATTACTGTTATTTTTAATTACTATGGTTTTTGACCGTTTGGCCGACTAATCCACAAGATATGAGCCCACCGCCACACAAATTCAAACTGGTTAAAGCTCTCCTCTTTTCAGGAAGGTTGGCATGGCCACTTAGAGTTGTTTGCACCTAGCACTAATTTAACTTGAGACATCTTAATAGTTACTTAATCCTTAAACTACTAGATCATCCCTGAGTGGTTTTACTGTTATTTACTTTCAACACTCTACACTTGATTCAGTGAAAAAATGCCCTTTGGTCTAGCATTACATATCCAGGTGACATTTATGTCTTTAGTTAAATGATTGTGAGTTCAAGTCCCGTCAAAAACAATGAGCTTGGTCTAGCTAGTTCCAGTTCATACTCCCCCTGGTAGAGTATAATTTACTTTTTATTCTTTCTAAAACAAATGTAAAGGTGTATGTGCGTGTGTGACGTCGATGTCTAGTTTAAGTGCATGTGTTTGAAATATGATATTACAGAACTATTTTACATGATAGTGAGAATCTCTATTTTACATGTGTTCTATGAGACTGAGGCTAGGAACCAAGAGTAATGAATTTATTATTCCTTAGGTGATATCACATGTGAGTTTTTATTTTTATAGGAGGAATATGAGTTTGAAAAGGAAATGGAGTTGAAGCGTAATCTGGTATCACAGTCTGAGTCAGACGAATACTGGGAGACAAAGCTACCAAGGGATGTGGATGAAATCATCGAGATGTTCAGAATTCCTCCTGAAGTTTCAAACAACAAGAAGGAGCTATTCTCTTGTCTTCACAAGGGATTTTATTTTAAAAATGGGATCAGTGATCACTTCTTAAAGGTAAATTCTGTCACAATTTACTATCTCTGATGGCATCGTATTAGATATTCTTATAAAAGTGAACTAGTTTAAAACTTGTGCATGTGCGGGTCTGGACAATGACTACAACTAATGATATTATTTCAATTATATTTTCTGGTTGAAAATATAATCAACATCATTTTTTGAAGTTATTATTTGAGTCGTTTAATTTGATATTTTAACATAAGTCAAATTTAGTAAATATATATAAGTATTTATATATGTTACAACTGCTTGATATTTATAATACGTACGTTTAAAGAGTTTTTAATAATTGGTATTACGGAGTGTTTATATATGCATATTTTAATTTTTTTTATAAGAATTAACCTCATCCAATTTTTGATCAAATCAATTCCAGTTCTAATTTGTAGTGGCTAATGGAAGAGTTGTCACGTGGCGAAATCAAACTCTATCTGTTTAGTTAGTTTCAATCATAGATTTCATTTGCACTTTTTGGAATTTTATTATTATAGAAAAAGATTAATATTCTTGGATGGATTTCATATGTATTGTTTTTGATATCTTCTTATATGCAGTCCTCTTGGTATGACTACGCAGATCGACAGATCTTTTGGATAAACGATAATGGAAAGAAATGTCTACAGATGTCTTCACAAACATTTTTAAATGTCAAGCTGCATAAATATCTTGATTTGGATGTCTTTCAGGAAATTGCTTATAAGCGCTATCGTGAAAGCTACTCTAGGCACAGAGTTGGTTCATGGTATGTTTTATTAGCAATTATCATGTGTTTAAATGGGATGAATACGACGCTAACCTAAGTGAAATTTTAGATAGGGCCCTTTCTAATTTTTTTTATTTTGCAGAATTTTTTGGTTGAATTGATTAACGGAACATTAACTATCCGTTAATCAATTCAACTAGACACGCAATGAGCAATAAAAAGCCGATTGAATATATAAAAGCCAGAAAGATGAGAAAAAGAGAAAACTATACTTTGTTGTTCTCATAATCTTGAAGTGAGGTACTAAAGAAAACTATACTTCTTGTTGTTCATTATAAGAAATGAAGTTCACATGTGTTTACTTAAGTGTACGGTATGGTATGTAAATTAGTTTAAGAGATGGGATGAGAGTAGTTTTGTTGTTTGGTTTCTCGTGTTGAACGGTAAGGATCTGATGGATTGATTGAGATCAAGAAGCTAGGGTAAAACTTAAACAAGAACTATAGGAAACTGCTGTGAAGCAGTATTGCGTAAGTGTGTGAGAACTTGTTGAAGTTATGTGTGGTGCCTTCTATGTATAGAGATCCGAGTAGAATTTAGAGATAAACCCTTGAAATGTGATCAATAGCTGCGAGGGAGCTAAGTATTGATGATATAGAGATCAAACAAGGAGGACAAGTGGCCTTTCTTCCTTGGCACGTACAAGAGAGTGCTCTGCTTCCTATAATGTTGGTCATGTGTTCCCTACTGTGTTATGTCATACTTGTACGTCTTAACCGTTAGTGATAGTAAGGGACAGTTGTCTCATGTGCATGTACTATGCGGCCTGAGAGATGTTACCAGGGTTAGCTCGACCTGGGTTTACATGGCTGATCGACTCGCGAACCTCGGGTAAGTGGGCTTGATTTGAGCATGTAGTTTAGTGGGCTTCGGCCACAAATATTGATACGCTATCAAGTCTGCCAAGTCTAGTATTATGTCATGTACAAGTGAGATGATGTTGGACTTTTATATAACCGAGTCCCCCCAGTCATGTGCGAGGTGACTAGTGTCCGCGTCTCAGATTTGTTTTTCCGCGCCGACTCATGAGTTTCTGTTAGCCTCGCTATTTTGTGAAGTTGGCGTCTTACACGTGATATGGACTAGATACATAATGTAGTTCCTCCCCTAGGGACTAATGATGTATACGGGGAAAACTTGTAGTATGGTGAGCCTATAAATATTCCTCATGACTCTCCATGAGGGGGTGTGGCTAAGTGTTAGGTTTTGTGCTCATTATTCTTATCTAATAATAAACCTTTTTTATTTCCACCCTCTCTACTTTCTCTCGCTTACTTTTGTGTTCTTTGATCAACCTCGACCTCCCGAACCACATAAATTTTTATACGGGCAAATTTTTTTTAACATATTTGTGGTAATATATTAATACAAGGTTTTTTTGTATCAAAAAATGGTCAAAATTCTTATGCTTTTACGGTTCTACCTAAACAGTTTCTTATGTTCTTTTTCAGTTCCAAGTTAAGTGCTTTTGTATAACTATCTTTTAGTGATTTTTGTACCAAACCCGTAAAGATTTTGTGGTAAAAATGGTCTGAAAGTTTCTGGGAAAATTAGATGTTCTCCGAATTTCAGAACCCTCATTCTCCGGATTTTGAAACACTTTTCCTCTGGATTTTGAAACTGTTTTTCTCCGAATTTGGTCACTCTCTTGATTTTGAGAAATTCCTTATTACTCCGAGTTTATCGGATGGGTCTCTCCAACTTTAGAAAATTCCAAGTTTAGAACTCCGAATTTCAAAAATTTTTCTAAAATCTTCCGAATTTTCATGAACTTCTTAGGATTTTGAAGCTCTCAGGATTTTATCATAAACCATAACTCCGGGTCTAACTAAAACAAATTTTGACTTCAATTTTAACACTTCATCAGTCAAAGAGCACAATACAGAAAACAAAATGAAAAAGAAAAGCCAAAAATAGTTTAAAACCAACACAAACACAAATCCATAACTATCTTAATCCATTAACCTCCTCAAATCTTAACAGCAAACAACTCCAACTACACCCTCAATCTCATAACACCTACTCAAATTTGAAACATAAAAAACAAAATCAAATTGATCTCAGATTTGTGTTAGGGGCTACAAACCAACATCTTTAAAGACTAACACGTTTTTATCATTGATCTGTGCAAAGTAAAAATCTTGTCTTACACTAGCCGAATTAAAAAGAAAGAACAAGAACAATTATGTTCCATTCTTCCTTTACATGTTTTTTGTAAATATCTAGTTTTTACAAGTTCTCTTTGTTTCATAAATATGATCATTAGATAATGTAAGTATATAAAGTTATGTCGTTTGGTTTGTGTTGGTATTGATTTGCCAAGGTTAACACCTTAGTTAACGGTCTTGGGTAAATAAGCCTTGAGGCTTTAGCCATGGCCTTGTCGTGGCTTTGGTCTTGACTACCATGCTCTTGAGACTCAGCTTTGACCTTAGCCGTGGCCGTGGTCTTGGGTTATGGCCCATTAGGCCTCTTGGTTTGCTTTTAGTTGTGACAAAAGTATAGTCGTGAAACTATACATAGGGCAGTTTCAGTTTTTGAAAGATAATGGCTCAAGGTTCGAGCTTTGTTGCTATTGAAGGAAAACGTCGTTCCGGGCAACTTTCGTATTTTAACTTTTTGATGATTCGGACAAGAAGTACCACTTATTTTTGGACAGACCCCACACTAAGCTATTTGGCGTTTCTAGGTTTTCGCTAACTTCTTTTGACTATAACTTTTGACTCTTTTGTCCGTTTCGGGTGATTCAAGTTGCTATGTTTACCTTTTTATCTTGTCTACCATAGTATGTAAGTTAGAAAGTCCATATGTGACTGCTTTTAATGGTCTCAAATGTGTAGAATATGACTAGTTTACTAGTTTGTTACTTTTACGACAATATGTGAATTAAAATATGTGATTGAGTATATGTACATCATGAATCAACATAGTAAATATATATATAGCATGAAATTGTCAATATTATGAATAATAAACATGAGATGATGGTGGTGATTAGTTGCTTACAACTTTTGGCTTTCAATTAAGAAAGGAGTAACTAGTAAGGATAGGACTTTGATTGAACACTTAGGACCTTGGATTGAGCTAGCTTTCTACACCTTGGCACTCTTGTAATCTTGAAGAGTTGGTGATGAAGTACTAAGTGACTTGAGTGGATCTAAACTCAAGAAGATCACTTAAACTTGCTAGAGATTTGATGTAGTAACTTGATATTTGAAACTTTCTTTGCATAAACTTGGAGTTAAAGAACAAATTATGGAAGATATGTTTGATTTATGCTATGAACAACCAAGAGAAGAGTATGAGGGTTTTTAGGATTTCTTTCAGTTGCTATTTATAGGAGGGTAAGTTTGGTTAACCATATATTGGGTTAAATGTTAACCATGGTTAAGTTAGGACACATGTAATGATCTAAATGAAGCATGGTTAGGATTAAGCCACATGAAGGGTGACTCACCCCCATATGGGCTGTCACATGAAGATAAGATGACTTAGGTGGATAGTATTGGTATTATCTTGGTTACAGAGTGAGTTTTGGTTCCGTTAATCGCTAACTGTAAGCCGTTAAGTCACGAAACGTAAAACCGGGTATCGTAAAAATATGAAACTTATAGGAATGATTAAACTCATCAATATACTCATTATTATCTTATAAAAATAATTGATAAGTTTAATGGGTCGCGTAAACGCTGTTAAAACTGGAAACGTAAGCTAAATACGTGAAAAATGCAATTTATCAGAAAAGAACGAGATTTCAAGGAAATGACCGTGAATTTATTTAAAGTAGACTAAAATTAGTCTATAAGTGATATGAGATGTCAAAATGTGATTTTCGTTATACGTGGGATAACTTAACAGTTATATGTGAAGTTTAAAAGTTACGCGATTTAAGCAAAAATGTAGAACGTACAAGGTTAATTTCTTTATGGTCAAAGGAGGAGGGAAATATGTTTGACTTTTTCAAAAATATAAAAGTGTCTAAACATCTTAGAAAATACAGTGCAAGAATGGTTAAGTCTGGGTCTAAGTAGAATTGTTTAAAACGTAAGTTTAGTCTCGTACGACTCAGGGTTTATTCGGTAACATTTAAATGAAATCTTAAAAATTCTCTAATTGATTATGAGTGATCTAAAAATTAATTTGATGTGAGGAAAATTGTCAGAGTTGATTTTCGTTATGCGCGTGATGTTTAAATGGAGTTCCGATCAAAACGAAACTTTAAGACGATGTTTTCTTAATAACTTTTGCGAAGATGATCTAACGATTGTCAAACTATCAGGTTATTACTAAAATAAATTAACTTACGAGAATGTAAAATAAAAATTTTACAGGATGAATAGTGAAAGTGAATAATAAAAGTGAATAGTAACTTTTCAAAAAAAAAATGAAAAGTAACCTGAAAATACGGGTTGTTACAATGACCTTGTACAGTTGTAGACCATCTTTGACACTAATGTCACAACTAGATAAGAAACTCAAAACCGTGCACTAAATCGCGCATGTTAAAACACTACAAGATTGTGCATCGATCTTATCAAATAGTATCAACACAATCCATCTGTTTCGTTGCTTTTTAGAATAGATTTAAAGTTAAAATAAATGTACCAAGGTATGCTTTTCAAATGGACGTTTTAGACATTTTTACGTTGTTCTTGATATAAGAACTCTATTAGTTTTCATGCACGCACTTTGCATTGAGTCACTAGACTTTGCTTCTTGTGCTAAATAAGTCACGTTAGTAACCTATTACAATACAAAAAAGTGTTACTTACACATTTCAAGTGACTATTTATAACACTAATTAAGCATGGTTAGTGACTTGTATTTACAACACGAAAACCATTTATGACATGTTGCGAGGATACAACTATATAAGCCTTGTGGATGCTGTGAAAGATAGCCTAGTCGATCAATGTCTCAGATCGGTATACTGGGTCGGGATCAAGAGGATCCATTTAACACAACCGCATTAAGAAACGAAACATCAGGATTTAAGAGGTAGATGTAGAAAATTTTAGATTTAAAATATTGTAAAAAAATAATTGATGATTTGTATAAAACATACATATAAATGATATAAGCTAAAAAGCTACTGTAAAAGCTAAGTTGTGCATTGAATAAGTTTTCTCTATTCAAGTAGAAAATTAACATAAAAAACTAATTTGCATACTTAATATCTTGGAATTATGGATTTCGTAAAGTGTGGCATACTGGCATCTAAGAAACATTTAATTGAATTTAATATGAAAACCTATCAGTTGCCAAGGGATAGTTTTAACTTTAAATAGCAACATTAGCAGGTTATTTGTATGTTATAATCTCTTTCAAATATTTGAAGAGTATTTACAAATGGCTCTTAGCAACCCTTCTTCTTTCATCAAGATCTTGCATGATCATGCTGCTCCTTACTTGGTATATACGTATTTATCAAATTTACACACACTACTGCTATGTGTTTTTTTGTTAGTGAGATTCATTTTATTTTGTAGGCATTGCCACATGATTTTGTCACGAAGTACATGCCGGACAAGATCCCTGAAGAAGTAGTGATTAGGTCAGCAACTGGAGGGTTTTTGTGGAATGTAAAAATGAATAAAATCGGCGAAAGTGTTTGTTTCGCAAAGGGTTGGAGTAAGGTTGTTAAAGATGCTCATTTTGGTTACGAGGATATTCTTGTGTTGTGATTTGTTGGTGAATCCACTTTTAAAATGTGGATTTATGGTCCAAATGCCTGTGAAAAGATTTTGCTACCACAAACAAAACATGTTAAACTTGAAGATGATGTTGTTGCTGATGTTGATGATGAAGATGTTGCTGTTAATGATGTTGCTGATGATGAAGATTTTGCTACCATAAAGAAGACATGTGAAGATTTTGCTACCACAAACAAAACATGTTAAACTTGAAGATGATGTTATTGCTGCTGAGGTTAATGTTGTTGTTGTTGGTCACGATGACAATGATGATGATTATTTTGATGCTGATAATGATGGTGAAGGTTTTATTGTTGTTGCTCCTGTTGTTAATGCTGATGACTATGATGATGATGACGACGACGATGATAGTGATTACGATGATGATTATATTGAGGGTGATGATGATAATGATGGTGGTTATTATCCCATGTTTTCTCCCTAGTCTATTGAAAGTGCCTGTTTCCTCAGATTGCATGTTTTCTCATTTTCAGGGACGGAACCAGGGTTCCTGTGGGTGCCCGGTACCTCTACGGATTTTTCGATGTAGTGTTAATTTTTGAGAAAAACATAAGTTTTTCAAAAATGCATCTTAAATGCACCCGGTCCATCGAAATGTGTTTCTACATTTATGGTTTCAAAAAAATTGTGCACCCGGTCATATTTGGTCCTGGTTACGTCCCTGCTCATATTGTAGTTTTCTTATATTGATGTGATCTTTAAAAGATGAAGATGTTGGAATTATATAACATGTCATGCATATAAATAAACAATAAACATCAAGTATACATGTGGAAGCGTAAGAATCATATAACATGTAATTAATTAACTAAATATAAAATTATGCGTACCTTTTGCGAATTAGGTCAAGTATGAACAAGATGAACCATAATTAGGGTTTATGTGGATTATTGGAAGAGAAAATTACCAAAAGAGGCCAAATATCTAAGGTTGGTTCATTTTCTAGACACTTTTATCATCTCTTTCCCATTTAAGCCGTGCTCAACTGCTCAACTCCACCCAAATTTGACACGTGTCATTCCTTTGTACTTTTTTTCAGAAAAAAGTACAAAAGAATGATACGTCAAAAATTGGGTGGAGTCGAGCAGTTGAGCAGTCAAAGTCGAGCAGTTGAACAGTCAAAGGAATGACACGTGTCAAAATTTGGGTGGAGTTGAGCAGTTAAGCGTGGCCTAAATGGGAAAGAGATGATAAAAGTGTCTAGAAAATGGACCAACCTTGGATATTTGGCCTCTTTTGTTAATTTTCTCTTATTGGAATTACCCCTTACCGTTTTGTAATTCAATCCAAGATACTAACAATAGTGTGTTAGTATCACGTTCTTGTACACACGTACTATTAACGAGTTAAAGTAAATGCTAGTTTGATTAACACAAAACGTTTGTTTATAAAAAAGATCAAACCAATCGACCCTCTATGGTTATGAACCAATCGACCAAGACTAAAAATAAGAGGAAAACAATTTAGGGTTAATGTGTGTGCATAAGAGATACAAAACAATAACCCTTAGCCTTGTATTTATACTTGTAGAAACTTAGAGTCTAAGTTTGATAAGGATTAGATATCCCTAATCCCAATCCAACCGGCCACAACCCGTAGGGGTGTTCCGGAACCTTCTTGACTTCTAATTTTCACTTTAGTCCTATCCTTTAATATTTAACGACCGTTAATTCCATTACTTTTAATTACTTAACGCTCATTAGTCATTTTGGGAGTATTCAATAACTAAATACAATATTATATTATACTATATACTAACCACCATTTTTTGACGGGGCCAGGAGCAAATTTTTAAGGAGCCCGTTTTCACTTAATTTGGCTCCTCGTTGGTCTCTTTTGTTACTTGCATAGAAACACTAAAATATACAGTGCCTTAGTGGCCCATGAGGCAAAAGCTTATTGGCTAATGTGTGGTGCCTCTTCGACTGTTCATGTCCCGTTCCCCGTAATTACCCCGTAATACCATGAATGAGTGGTTAAACCTCCTAGAAAATTCCACATCCACCGCCTCTTCTCCTCCATATCATCAAACCTAACAAAATAAAATACCTTCACCAAAACACACACTAATTTCATCATCAAAATCCAAAGTTGTACCGACGACACTACAAATCGAAAAAACCATGAATCAAGTGAAATCTTAAACGCCAGTGGATCATCAACAACATCCAGCAGGTCTATAAACCTTCAAAAAATGAAATAGTTGATTACCAGCAAACGAGAAAAAAAAAAAAAAAAAAAAAAAAAAAAAAAAAAAAAACATGTATTCAGTTAGTTGCAGGTATGTAGTTTAATTTTGTGGGTTTGTGTTTAACTTTGGAAGGAATTTTTTATTTTAATTGTACTTAAAATTTTTGGTTTAGGTGTTTGTGTTTGTGTGGCTTTCTATCCAAAATTCTTGATTTTGATTATACTTAAAAAAATTTACCAGGAGTAGGTGTTTACGTGGGCTTTTAATTTTGATGATTTTTTTTTGTGTGAATGATAATCAGTTGGTGCGGTGTTGTAAGAATATTGTTGGTTTATCTGATGTGCTTATTCAAGTAACATTTTGGTTGTGCACGAACGTAGCGGTTTATTTACCCACTGCTAAAGAGCCTACTTACACAACCAAGAGCCTACTTCACAACGATTGTACAATCGTATAAACAACACATCATCAGAAATCAACCATATTATGTTCAAGGTAATTTTTATTTTACTTTTTGTGCGGATTAAAAAAAATAGACGATTCGATATTTGATGAAATAAGGATTAGTTTCGTATGTATTTATGGATTTTGATTATTGGGGTCGGTTTTGAAACTAATCTTTACTCGATATGAAGGTTACTGAATCATGCGCGCCAACTATTTGTTAATTTGTTGACAACAAAATCAATTGGTTCAAAACACTACACTTAATTTCGTCGTTGCATATTATGTTTTTAATGAACTTTCTATATGATTTTTCTATTTGAGAAACTTATGTAACTGATGCAAATCAAGTGTTTAATGAAATGCCTGAATAAAATAAAATATCGTATTCTATTTCTAATGTTCTCTTTTTTGGAATATAACGGTAAACTGTGTTTGAGTTATTATTAAATCGGTGATTGAGATGCTTTGGTGTGTGGATTAACAAGATGAAAATGACTAATAATCGTACTATGTCGTGCAGGAACTGTCAACGCGCACGAAATGACAACCGGAGTAGCTCGCAAAAGAGCCAACTTTCTGATATCGACAATAATACTTGGCGTGACAGATGTTTTAAGATTTGTTGACAACATGACATGTAATCCTTTTGATTCAAATACCAGTATGTGGTCATGGTAGTCTATCTCCCGGTAAGGTGCGCACAGTGAGTCTACGAATATTAATGGTCGTGCCACATGTGTTCCTTTAGTTGAAGCAAGTAGGATTGATGGAAATGGGTCGATTGATTACATTGACCTCATGACAACAAAATGCATCGACATAAACTTGAACGTGAAGAAGATTTGTACTAAGCGTTTCAGCATTTTTATACAGATGGTGGCAGGTATGCGTTTGAACGTTATTCTAATGTGATTATCATAAATTGTTATTTTCTCAACTCACCTACAGTCTAAATTCAGGTTTATTACAAGAGATAAACTGGAAAATGCAGTGAAAGAAAATGGATTCGGCGATGAAGGTACTATTAAAGATATCGTATCAGAAATTGACTGGCTAAACGAGTGGGTCGAATGGGTGAAAGCGTGTTGGACATATTACCATCAGTCTCCATCTTAAGGTTGGCTCGCTCCTCTAATTGCAATAACATGTGTTCACTGAACATCATTAGGATATGATTAACTCACTGAATTTTATGCGGAGACGTGCCGATGGTCATTGCACTTGCTCATGCTTGCAGACTCGAGTTGGTCATTGTTGTTATAGCCTTATCAGTAACCTATCAAGTGTCGCGTCAAACTGAACAAGATCCTTCCTTTATTTCATGTCTTATTATTGTAGGTCTGTAGCTAGCAACACCAGCTCATCTTTTCATCAACCATATTGGTTTTCATTACAGTTCTGATAATAATAACACAAATTTCTTACCAGGGAAAAGGTGGCTGCTACAGATGTGGACGAACCCGATGGCAAATCAAATAACCCTGTGTTGGTTAGGCAAGCAGCAAGGGAGAGAAAGTCGCAGGAGATATGGGGAGGTATGACCACTGGAAACTCAATAAGTCCACATGGCTCCAGGCTTCAAAGAGGCAAGGTAACTTACAGATTTCCCTTGGTCTTGCATCTGTTATTGTGATTGATCTCGAAAACAGGAATCTGAATGTTTATATCAAAACCGTAGTTACAAGGAAATTGACCAATGAATTTCTAGGATTCATACTCATGGACTTAGTGTATACTATATAAGTGTATTCTTATTTTTAAATATCTGCAAAAATGTTGGGTAACAATGATGTTGTATCACGGTCATCTTATTTAACGTGTTGGTATGTTTTAGATAGCTATCATTTCTGTTTAAATCCAACTTAGCTTTATTCTGTGCATATACAGCATATACGCACGATCAAGATGTTTTCAGTTTTAATCCAGAAGAAAGGTGTTGTTATGGATTCGAGGAAGCCTTGAGTAGGTACAACGCCAATTTACCCCATCTAAAGCTTGCAGGTGTTTAAATTTTCTATACCATTTTCATCAATCCTGCTTACTATTTCAGTTTTAGCGTTCCTTTGCATTCTTTTTTTGGTTGAATTATCTGTTATGTTGCCACAGGTCCGACATCATTTGCCCGTCATTGAAAAGGCTATGACAATCATTGAAGAAAGTAAAGGACAGTATCACGTGTTGGTCATCATTGCCGATGGGCAGGTATATTTATCAGTTCATATATCAGATAATAAAATTGAAGTTAACGCTTTACTGCAAAACATGTCTTTCATCTCTTTGACCACTATTAAACGGTATGTGTCACCACATTTTGTTAATGTTAATCATATGACATGATTCTGTGAAACTGCATCATTCACAAAAATTGTCAACTAATTAGAATTGTCAATATAGCTTCAACTTCATTTGTTCACCATAGGCAGTAGGTCTTCTAAGTGATTACGAAATTGTCAATTGTCAATATAGCTTCAAGTGCAAAAATTGTCAAGTAATTAGAATTATATTGACAAGCTACGCTTTATTAGTTGAAAGAAAGTGGTTTCAGTTATTTGATGTCATTCTTATGAGAAGTAATGTTTTCTTTGCAAATAGATGTTAGGTTACTCCTCAAGAAAAGCCTAGGTCTACAAAGGAGAACGTGACACGGTCGACTTCATCTCAGCAATCGCAGCGGCAGCATAGCCTTCCGGAAACTGTAGTTAATACTTGAACTTTTTATACTTCGTAATACTATTTTCTGTTTGGAATATGTTTTAAGGCTTAAATACTTTTTATGACCTATTTGTATGTATGCATAGTTCTTCTTCATCTTTAAACATAATTATTTCAGTAACAGAAAATCCATGTACGGTCGTATACAGGAAAGACAGATGGAAGCTACATGATTTTAGTCTGCAAATGTGCTCAACACTATGCATGCTGAAACAAATGATTCTGCAAATGATATAGAGGTAATGCTCTGGAGAACACCGACCCTTGAGTCACAGCAACGACTTTTACGGTAATTTTTCCCTCATGTAATGATGTGTTTCTTCTTTGATATGGCTGCAATTTGTAGCGATAATGTGATGTTCATTTGTAGCAATTAAATTTATTGATCATTCCGCTATTATTAGGTATTTGTGGGTTGTATCCTGCATGCATTCAAATTAGGAACAACTAAGTACAACATATGTTTTAAAAAAAATGTTGATTTTTCTTACTTATGATCAGAGTGTTTGAGTAGTTTATGCGGTTATTAATTATTTGGGATAAATTGGCTCAAACCTATGTTGATTGATATATATAGGATTGTTGTTTCAGTTTTAATATAATATGTTGCATTTTGTTGTTTCAGTTTTAATAGAATATGTTGCATTTTACTTTTCATTGGTGTAATGGCATTTGTTTCATGAGTTTGATGTTTTTAGTTTTCCTTCATTTGATAAGTATATATACATTTGATGATTAAGGATTGGTAGTACGACGAGCCTTGCGTTACAAAGTTGAAACTACAGTTATCAATCCTTTGCGTTACAAAGGATGGATTATGAAGATAATTTGATTTTTTTTAATTATCTTCATACTTAACACAATACCTCTTATTATACGTTCTCATTTAAAATAAACATATTTAAGCACTTTTCTATGAAGTGCTTATTTTTAAGCCGCTTACGAGTACTTATTTATAAGCAATAAACACGAAAATTAAACAATCCCAAACACCCTCTTGAAGACCAATTGTCTAAAAGTGTTCATGTTTTTTTCACCATCAAATAACTGTATAAGCAGTTTGGATCAGATATGCTATCCCAGTTTTTGACAATGAGTACAATTGAAGAAGCTAAGAAAGTTATGGAGGCATATAACGGGTATGTAAAGTTCTTTTTTTTTATGATTTCTATCGTTGTAGGTTGATTCCTTTCAAAGTGCACACGAGTATTAAGGTGGTACATGTATTTGTTTTTAATCCTTTAACTAATTCTGTTATGTAGGTGTCAAATTGCCGACAAAAGAGAAATCAATTGAAGAGAATAATTCGGTTGAAGGTAAAATGAGGGTGACGGTTTCAAAAGGATGGATTATGAAGGCGAAAGACGCTCATTCTTTACATCTATACAGGTAACCGTTCTTACCTTTTTATCTTTATTCCGACAACTACTCTCTTCCTAATAAGAAATAGAGCTCAAATTGTAGTTTTAGATTGCATTCGGATGTTAGAATCGATACTACTTTTAACATATTTCAATTAAAAAAAAAAAAAAAAAAAAAAAAAAAAAAAAAACTGATGATTACAAAGGGAATTCCTAAAAATCGAGAAATGTCAGCTTTAAACATGAACAAATACCTTATCGGTATCACTGTGATACACCTAAAACTTTGGTGAATATTCTATTTGTATATTGACCTTACACAAGGAAAAAGCACCTCTTTTCATACCTACTACATTCACATACTGTATATATTTTGGAGTCTCATCTCAAAGGTGTAGGTTTTGTGCAAATCTAACACAGTTGTGATGAAATGGGGATTTTTTTTGGTACTTTATAATTAGTGACATATTATTCATTTGTTTTATTGTATACAGCTGTTCCTAGATGACAATGCTGGAAACATTGCAGCAGGCAACGTTGTTGGTCTCCAAACTGTTCTGGTAAATACCCATCACTCAAAATATCTACATTTACATTATTAAGGGTATAAATAGTTATTTTCAAAGGCAAACCCTTACCTTGCTGGCCTCCTTAATCGACCCAAAGTTAGTGTACATACTAATAAGCGTTGTACCAACGTAAGTATGCATGTCAGGCCCATAAACTATCCCTAGACAGTGCACCTGCAGCCCACTGCTTATTCGTATTGCCTTTAAGTACAAAAGCGACTGTAAAACTTTCCAAGTACACAATGTGGGACACTACACATTCTGTTAAGCGTAGTCAGTCCGTTACACGATTGATCAAATTCGATGTATCCGCGTACAAGGGTGTTACACATAAATGCAGTTGGGTTTGGAATTGTGTAAAATAGAGTGTGCATATAGAATGAAATCTGGAATGATGATGGAACAATGGACAATGCATTTCGGGTTTAAAAAATTGAAATGTTTGATATTTCAGCCTTTAGATATACTGATATAGACATGGGATGTGTTAGGTTGATATGTTGTTTTTGGTTTCAAGGTATAATAGTTTATTTGGTGCTTTTTCTTCATAGGTACAGCGGGAAATTATCTTACTAGCTGGAAGACATGCGCAAAGCCATAGGGGTGATTTTAAACATCATCAGTTGAATGGATATACCCTATGCAACCCAATATGCTCATTTTGTTACTAGGATAGGAAGTTAAGCTTTTGATGGTTCTTTGTATTTTAAGTTGTTTACATTTTTGGCTAATGTTATTTTTTTTAACTTATACATCTTGAACAAATAAATCATCTACGGTCCATATTTTCGATCAATCTACTATTACCTTTTTTAAAATACTTGCCTTTGGTTTGGCAAAATTTATGTCTCATTCTCTTGATTTGCAATAACTGATTCTCATTACTAAATATAATTTACATGAATGCTTCCCCCGCAATGCGCCGGCAAACTTGCTCGTTTTATATTTAATTATTAAAACTTTAATTCCCATACGTGAAATGTGCAATCCCGTACTCTCAAGTTCGATCCTAACACATGTATACTAATTTATGTCCATTAAACTAACAAAAGAAACAATTATGATTGGATTAACATTAAAAATATGTTTTGTTTTCCAGTGCCGACGAGCAAGAATTTTATGTTCTTGTTTTTGTCGTGATTCCATTGTGCATAGACGGAACTTGAACAATTTTAGTGGGGGGCCGAAACTCCGAAACTATTGAAAGTTCAAAACATAGTCTTAGATATTAAAGAAAGTCATGCAATAAATGTTGAAGCAATGCCAGACGCATCCTCGGGCTTTCTTTTAAAATACAATTCAAATGTTTTATACTTTGCCATGATTAATCGTGCTATCCACATAAACATAAACACATTACAAGAGATAAAGCATTAAAGCCAACAATCACCGTTCATAATAAAAGGGAACCAAACTTTTAGAACTTTGAAGCTAAAAACAACACTTACAACTAACATATATTAAATACACTTGATAACCTATTTAAAAAAAAGCTAAAAACATCACTAAAAATCAACAATTAAACATAAAAAATATTAAATGAGAATGTTAGATAACAAATGACTTTGGTTAATCTGTTGGTTAGTTAATCATTATGTAAAGCAAATGGCGTATAAAAATAACATAAATTAAGAGGAAGTTTCAAACCTTTGTTAAATATGTGATTAAAGTATGAAAGCTTTGAAGACCATTTGCTATACTTGTTAAGTTGTTGTGTGAATTTTTTATTGGTGAAAGATCAATGATACCACCAAAATTAAGAATTGCCGCTCCAAGCCTCCAAATACCTCCTTTCCATAACTGACCTTTTGTTTCTCAATATTTTGGGAGGGCTGATCAAAATTTCTTGGGAGGGCCAAACACAAAATTTATAAAAAGTACCCTTAAGTTTTAAGATATTTACAGTATCAACCCCGAATCTTGGGAGGGCCACAACCCCTCCGGGTCCCTATGACGGTCCGTGAATGACAATGGGGCGGGTTTGGGGCGGGGCGGCCATCCCCATCCCCAAACCCGATTACAAAAATCATCCCCAAACCCGCCCCAATCCTCATTGGGGATCTTATCGGGGCACTCCATTGGGGCGAGATGCTCCGCCAAACCCGCCCCATTCCCCATTGGGGTCTTATTGGGTTTTCTTTTTTGAGCCCGATCCTCCATCATAGTCATGCCTTTCCCCGTTTATTCTTATTTTTTTTTTGGTAAAAGGGTTAATTCACCCCGGTAAAATTCATTACATCAAAAAACATTTAAGTAAAAATGGCATGGGTGAATCCCATGCCCTCAGCCCAATCAGGGCGACAAAAAATGCACACCTCGTGCAACATACATGTAACCACTAGATAAGAATGACAGGCCATTCCTGTAACTTACAAATACAACGACTATACAAAGAAATATAAGAATATGCATTAAACGCTAACTTCTAAGCCATAGTCATTATATAACTTCCAATCAACTTCAATGCGATCCAAAAAGCTCGAACTAACATGAGGCGCGTCGGACATCCACACTGAAAAAGTGAACCACATGAAGAAGCTCTAACCAAACGAGCATCTTCAATGCTCGTAAGACTATTGGTACTAGCATCGTGATAGAAGGACCACGTCACTAAATACCAAACTTCCAAGAAAGAGTAGCCAAGCAAACCCCACAAATCCAATACAAACTAGAGTATTACGCAATATAGCATAATATCCACCATATATGAATGAAATACGAAGTAGCAACGATTTAAAAAGAGACCACCAAGGCACAACATGTATATGAACACTAGTTGGTCATACGATCAAAAGAAATCCGATACATGACAACCCCTCGTCTTATGCCAACACAAAAGACGACCACCATTGTAGCCAATAACAACTACAACGGAAAACTAGCATTCGACCTCATATAATAATCGCCATAACACCAGGTCTTCCAAACAAGTAAACATTCAAAACAGCCCCCCACAAACCTTAAAACATCTAATGCATAAAGGAACTGAATCGAAACAACCATAGGGTTTAAACTCAACCCTAACCTGCATCATCTCACAAACGAGACAATAACCGGGCATAAGATCCGACAATAGAACAGCCCCAATAAACATTAGATCAAATGAAGCAGCACAAGTCAATGCAGATTCAATCGAACTAAAAAGAATAGGGTGAACAAAACCCTAACATAGCATAGATCAAACCTCGTGTACCTGCCATAACAACAGCTCCAAACCAAAATTGATAATAAACATTATGAGCAAACCAGATTTGAACATCATACCGAGGATAGGATAAAAACCCTGACTTCCAATAACAAACAACTCATAACCTCTTGAGACAATCGTCAAAACACCAGGTTATAGAAGTACGTGTATTAGGATGATAGAAAACCCTAAACACCATGACCATCATCTCTCTAACCCACGTCAAAAACCAACTTGCAGCAGCTGCACATACATTATCACAACCCTAGTGAGGGTACTTGCAGGAGAGCACAACCCAAATTGCACCAAAAATATAGATCAAAGTGACCAGGAAAGCGATTCGTAAAGTAAGGAAAATAAACCCTAGAGAAAAAATAGACTACTCGCAAAGGGCGTTTATGGTTTCATCAACAGCCCGCCCCCTAAAAAAAATCACACCCAGAAAATCGATAGTACGATTTATAGGATGTAAATAACCGGAATAATAAAGGGGCGGCTATGGTTAGGGGATGATTTGCGATAAGAACAACAAGATCACCGACACCCAACCCTAACAAAGGAGAAGTCGATTGATATATGGAATAAATAAGCTCAGCACGCCCCCTTACGAATAATAAACGCCCCAAAACCATGTATTGCATACCAAAAAAACAATAGAGATCGTTTAAGGTAGAGAGGACATGATTTAGGGTAGTTATTTGGCTGGAAATTGAGAAGAGAAGGGGGCGGCAGATTTTTCCTTTAACCGTTTATTCTTATTTTTAAGCTATTAACAATATGATTTTGCGGAATAACTTAAAGAATTGAGAACTCATTAATAATATATTAGGCATTGGAATAAATCACAAATTTTTTAAAATATTATGACACAAAACAAGATTTTATGGTCAGAAATATTACAAAGATAAAAATTTTAAAAATTAGAGAATTATATTTAGTACATAAATACTAGCACAATATTTAAGGTATATGTTGGAATCGCTCCTAACTCGTAAATGGAACGACATTGACGGGATTATATTTTCTATCTTTGTTACCATAAACACATGGGCTTGTTATGTCAATTTCCCATTGTTGTATGTGTTTGGGTATATATATACCCCCTCCATACTTCCATGGAGGGGTGAGTCTCATAAATGTAAGCTTTCATCTTTCATAAATAAAACACATTAGTTTCTCCCTTCTCTCTCTAGTTTCTCTCACTAACTTGAAGATGGTGTTCTTCCATCATCCAAGACCTCCCGATTCACCATATCAACCATATATTCGATCCTAACATTGGTATCAAGAGCAAGGTCGATCGGTTTAGTTTTTTTGGTTGATTTTTGGTGATGTTTTCTTGTCAAAATTGATCATGTAAAATCTGTTTTAACAAAATTTTTAACCTTTCACATTTTTTTTATTGTGTTAACTGATTTTTACAAGTCTCTTATGTATCTTATGGTCAATATAGTCAAAAGTGTGCAATATCTGGTTTTGTGTCATCTTTTGTCCAAACAGATTTTTGTACTATCATTTTAATATGACTATCTTTTGTACCAATACTCGTGGAAGTCAAGTGGTCAAACTGGTCCTGTTATTCATAGTCTAAATGGGTCAAAATAAAGAAGCTTAAATGATATTTTCTGGGTTTCTATAAAGTTGGCCAGAATCTTTGGTCGGAAAAGGTCGCTGGAGAAAAGTCAACAAGGGTCAAAACCCTATTTCTACACCTAAGGATATACAGACTTGTTACGAGTAACTTGCTTACGCATAAAGTAAATGTTAAGTGTAATTGACCAAGTTTACGCTTAAGATGTTACGCGTAAAAATGTTTACGCATAAGGTTTTTCACCTTACGCATAAAGTCAAATGAGAAGAAGAAGAATAATACAGAAATGTTTTCTACGCGTAAGGTTATGCGTAAACTTCATATTGTCCACGACAACGACCAATACCAATATACCAGACTTCATTGGACCTCAACTTCTAAACATCAATCCAAGTTTCTTTTAAGAAATGAAAAGGAAATGTCAAGTATCATCAGTTCCAAAACCAGATCAACCTTTTCTAACCTATCCCAACTTCACACAAACAAGACTCAAACTAGAAAAAAAAATACTATTAAAAGATCTCAGCTTTTGTTTCTAAACAACTTTCGTTGTCACAGATCTGAAAAGATTTAAAGGTGTTGAATCTTATCACATCATAGATCCATACACAAATCACAACTTTAATAAATGAGGTATCGTGATCTCAGTTTGCCACCTTCGTTTACAAGATATATACATCTAACGAATACACTTGTTATTTATCCAAATAACCAAGGTTCAATCCTTGCAAGACTCCTTTTTTATAAATAATTTTCGAAAATGACTATAACAAATCCGAAATTTACATAGTATTTAATTAAATTACAAAAATATTGCTTAGGTAGACAACTAATGATTACATGGCATTAAAATGAATTATAATGCATTGAGGTGACAATTGTGGAATAATCTATGTGTCATGCCTCCTGTTATATATAATATAGAGATATGTGTGTGTGTGTGCGCGCGCGCTCTTCGGGTCAAGGCGGGGCGGGGATGTTGAGCCTCATCCCGCCCCAAACCCAATAAAAATCCCCATTAATGCCCCGAAACCCGCCTCGTAACCCAATAAGCATGCCCCACCCCGCCCCCAAAATGTTCGAGTTTCGGGTTTCCTCGTCGGGTTCGGGTTTTTTTGCCATCCCTATTTCCACTACCATATTAGATGCTTAATTTTAAGAAAAAATGATAGAGAAACCTAAAGTTATGCCTAAACTTAGACCTAAAACCAAGTGGCATCATCTTGATGGGTTGTAACATAAGTAGGT
This sequence comes from Chrysanthemum seticuspe, assembly GCA_019973895.1. Lineage (NCBI taxonomy): Eukaryota > Viridiplantae > Streptophyta > Magnoliopsida > Asterales > Asteraceae > Chrysanthemum > Chrysanthemum seticuspe. The sequence continues at coordinate 37,689,021 of BPTQ01000009.1, forward strand.
CTCCGTCTATAGCCATCAAGATGATGCCACTTGATTTTAGGTCTAAATTTATGTCTCTTTATCATTTCTCTAATTTGAATTGTTCGATTTTTATATGACAATAATTGGAACTCTTTTTTATCCTTTCCCACTACCATATTAGATGCTTAATTTTAATTGTTCGATTTTTATATGACAATAATTGGAGCGCACATGGCTGATGCTTAATTAGTCGATTGTTGACCGGTAAAATCATAATAGAATAAAGTCTACTTTAACTAATAGTTTTACAAGTAAAGCTATAAACCACTCAACATGATCATTTGATTAATTTGAGTCTACTTATTGAGGTCACAAAAGACTTATAATCTCCAGTTCTTCCCTTCTTTCTTACATTCTAAAGCATTTCTGTTAATCCAACATATATAAAATGTCAATGAAAAAGTGGCAACACCTCAAAATACCATTCGAAGAGATAAAAGTTGCAACAAATAACTTCGAAGATTGTATCGGAAAAGGTGGATATGGTTGGGTGTACAAAGGACAACTCTCAGTTTCTGGAGTAATTACCACAGTTGCTGTAAAGAGGCTGAACGAGACGCTCGGACAAGGGTTAAAGGAGTTTTTGACAGAGATTGACTTGCTGTCTGGTCAACACCATCCAAACGTCATATCCCTTCTCGGTTATTGTGACGATGGCAAGGAGAAGATTATAGTTTATGAATATGCAGAGCGTGGAAGTTTGGATAAGTATTTAAGGCGTAGTAATTCTACTCGTCTTACGTGGCTAGAAAGACTCAAAATATGTGTCGATGCAGCCCGGGGGCTTGATCACCTCCACAATCATGCTGGAGAGCATCAAACCATTATCCATCGGGACATAAAAAGTGCGAATATTTTGCTAGATGAAAATTTAGTTGCCAAAATATCCGACCTTGGATTGTCAAGGTTAAGTTTAGCCGGTCTAGATAGAAGTGTTGTTATTACCCACGCTTGTGGCACACCTGGCTATTGTGAACCTGAATACATATATAGTGGTGTCGTGAAGAAAGAATCTGATGTATATTCTTTCGGCATGGTGTTATTTGAAGCTATTTGCGGGAGGTTGTGTAGCATTAAAGACGATGCTGGATTCTTGTTATCAGCAAAATTAGCCAAAGAATACTACGAAAGCCAGAAACTGGACGAGATTATTGATCCTAGTTTGAAGGAACAAATGAGTTCATACTCCAAGAGCAGATTTTCAGCAATAGCATATGGATGCTTGCACAATGATAGAGAACAACGACCTGGTATGGATGTTGTCACGAAAGAGCTTGAAGAAACACTCAAAATTCAGGTATGCTCTATACTCGATATATTTATGCGAATTGAACAGGGTGTTGATCCTAATTCGATAAACCACACTTTTCTATTATACTTTAATTATTGCAGCATATAATGAGATACGATCCAGTGAAATAAATTAAAAAGTTTATAAAGCTATCATCTAGTGGCACGTGTCCCCCCATTTAATTCCTTTTTTTTTTACTTATTAAATTCTATTAGTGGGTATTTTTGTACTTTTAACCCATTTTTTTATTCTAACCAAAACTTCAAACTTAAATAACTTTCAAATAACAAACTTTTTATGAAAAACCGATTTCACTATAATTCTTTGAATTTAATTCTCTTTAATTTGGTATGTATTATGATATATAAATCGCAACTTTTTTTTTTAACTTTTTAAGTGAGTGTCGATTTTCTTGAAATTTTCAGTATTTTTGGCTCTAATTTTATCTAGTTTAAATGCCGAATTTCGCAAAATTCAAAACACGAAAGTTGTAGCTTTTTGGCCATTCTTTACCCAGAGATTTGAATCGCTCAAATTCAATGTAATATGGTAGGATAATGTTTTACTAATATTTGTTGCACACAAGGTGTTTGATGAAATGTCTAGCTTAGATATTTAGTTTTAAAATTGAGCTAAATACAATAAGTTTTGTCTCACAATGCATCATTAATAATTTTATTAATATAAGACTCAAAAAGTGATTTTTTTTAATAGTTAATGTTTTTAAAAATATGTTCGCATTGTATTTTATTGCGATTCTTACCATAAATTTGACAAATATTAAATTCAAATTAGAAAAATTATAAAACATAAAAATTATAGAATTTAGGTCAATCTTTACTAATTTTTTTTATTCACTCAAATCCAATGTAATATGAGTGAGATATAACATGTTAAAGATGACGTTTTATTCATCAGTTACTTTGTTCTTTAATTCTTATTCATGAACATTAGTTCATTAGTACATCAGTTAAGGATTTAGGGCTCGTTTGGTTTGTTGGCAGGAATGACAATGGGTATCGGATTTGGAATGAGGTGGAATGATAATGGGTATGAAAAAGTGTATCATTACGATTGTTTATGTTTGGTTGATAAAATATGGTATGAAAAAGTGTATAGATATTTTAATTTTGTAGTGGAAAAATGAGGGGTCCACGGGAATGGATTTCATAGACACCAAATTGGTGTGTAATGAATCTATGACTATGATATACCTATTTCATTACCGGACCCACAAAACAAAACAAAACAAACACCGACTATGACTTTGAAAGTCATAGTCTCATTCTCATTAACGCAAACCAAACGGGCCCTTAGTTTTGGGTGTTGGGTTTGGGGTTTAGTTCATCAATTTTTCTTTATCAGTTAAGAAATTGATAGGAATAACTGATGAACCAAAAATATAACACAGGACAATAAGTGATGAACCAAAAATATAACACAGGACAATAATTGATGAACAAAAAACAACTAATGTTCATCAACCAAAAAAACATAAACTAACTGATGAACCTATAACCTATGATAACACAAATAAACTAATTAATGAACCTATGATAACATAATAGCTAAAATAAACAAACTGATGAACCTATGATAACATAATAGCTAAAAGTCAATAACTTATGAACCAAAAAAAGCATAAGCTAATTGATGAACCTGTGATAATTTAATAGCTAAAATTCAATAACTGATGAACAAAAATAAAAACTAATGTTCATCAACTGAAAAAACATAAGCTAACTGATGAACCTATGATAACACAAATAAACTAACTGTTGAACCTACGATAACATAACCTATGAACAAAAAAATATCTTAAAAAAAACCATTAACTGATGAATATCTGGAAAAAAATTAGTACTAACCTACTTTGGAATATTTACCTATGATTAACCTATAGCCTATAACACAGATAAACTAAAAAACCATAAACTAATTGATGAACCTATAACATATGATAACACAAATAAATTAACTGATGAACCTATGATAACATAATAGTTAAAATAAACAAACTGATGGACCTATGATAATATAATACAAAATCAATAACTGATGAACAAAACCACCTAATACTAAATCAATAACTGATGAACAAAATTACCTAATAGTAAATCAATAACTGATGAACAAAACTTCTTAATCAATTAAACCCCATCTAACACACCAAAAACCAGACCTTTTATTGAATAACAACGTTTTTTATTGATAAACATCGCGTTTAATAAACAAGGTTTTTTATAAAAATTACAAACTAAAAAATTAATTGTATAAAAATTACAAACTCTTTACAAACAACAAACGGTCAAACTTTTTTTTTTCTTTTATATTTTCTTCATGATAGCTGGCCAACTAATAATCATTCCATGTACCCTCTTTATCTTTCTTCATATTCTTCTTTCCATTTAAACCATTTTTTAATCTAAATCCATTTAAGAGCATCAACTAATAATAAATAGAGTAAATTACACTGTTCGTCCTTGTGGTTTGCGTTGACAGCAGCCTATCGTCCTTTGAACAAAAAAAATGCACCGTTTGTCCTTAAGTGGCAAACGTTATGCGCCGTTCGTCCTTCTTACTAACGGCAGTAACTAACGCCTCGTTAAGTCACTTAATTTGAGGGTACTTTGGTCTTTTCCTTTTACTTTTAACTTCATCTTCTTTCATTGTCTATCTTCTTACTCCAACAATAGCCACCCACCACCATCTCCTTTATTCATCTTCATCAACATCCATCACTACGATTATATTTTTCAAACACATAAAAAATCAAATTAAATCAAATCAAACCACCCGATTTTCAAAACAATATATTACATCCAAACCCATAATTCAAAACACTCATCACCACCATCTCTTTTTAACAACATCAACAACAACAAAATTCAAACACATAATTTATCATCCTTTTTTTCATTGTGAACAAGAACAACAAAATCAACTACTTTTAATCTCCTACAAGATAACCGTAACACTATCTATCTTCTTTTTCTACCCATCATAAACCCACAACCACCACTACCATCATCTTCAACAACAAAAAATTTCTAACCTATAACCCATGTTTCTGCACACACTTGCAAACAACATCACCACCCAATCTACTATTTCTCTCTCTCACAAACACAAACACAAAACTCATCCCACCATCTGAAAAATACAAGATCGCTGCCAGAAAAGTCTTCACCGATTAATTCCTGCTCCGTCCCCACAACGACAGAAAACGCCCAGATCTGTGCGTGTGAATGCGATTGTGTATGTATTTTCCCTGATTTCTAGATCTATACTTAAATGTTGTGTAAAAATTATGAAATAAAAGAGGTGAATAAAATATGAAAAGGGGGTATAACCTGTGCTCGATTCAAAATTTATGTTGGTGTAAGATTGCTGTTAGGGAGGCCAACTAAATTGAAGGTTTGGTGTAAGTGTTTGTCTAAAGGTGTGTTTGGTGTACATTTAATGGTCAAAATTTTAGGTGTATATTTGGGTTATTGAAAACTCAACATAATTTTGTTTTTAGATTTTAAAAAGAATCAAAATATATAGTTTAATCAAGATCATATAATTTTAAGTCAAGATCAGTGATGTTTAGGGTCTTTTATAAGATGGGAATAAGAAAATGTCGTCGAAAAAAATATTATAGATGTTTTGATATTTTTGGATAAATCTGAAAACAACTGGAAAAAGCTAGAAGAACATCAAGTGTTCTTGAATTTGCATGTAACGAAAAACATAAATTATAAGAAAAATTATAGGAGAAAAAGAGTGTTAGCGATGGCTTGGTGGAATTAGAACATGTGTGTAATGGCATGATAGTGAAAGAAGATGAAGTTAAATATAAGGGGAAAAGACCAAAGTACCCTCAAATTAAGTGACTTAATGAGGTGTTAGTTACTGCCGTTAGTGAGAAGGACGAACGGCGCATAACGTTTGCCACTTAAGGACGGACGGTGCATTTTTTTTGTCAAAGGACAATAGGCTGCGGTCAACGCAAACCACAAGGACGAACGGTGTAATTTACTCTAATAAATACTTTGTACACCAATAATTTTGGAGTTTTTTTAGCGGGAAGAAAAAAAGTTGTCAAATGGGTTATTGTGTTTCTAGTCACAATTGTAGTAGGTTTTGGTTTTGTTTGTTCATCTCAGTCACCGGCTACATTTTCTAGTATGGGATGATTTTGATTTGTTTATGAGCTCAACGGTCGTAGGTTTTGGTTTTGTTTGTTCATGTCGACGGCGTGAAGATGGAGACGGTGTATGTGATAGTGCGATGGTGGTGACGGTGATGAAGATCACAAGAGATCGTCTGCTGTTGGAGTTTCATTTTTGGATTTGTGAGTGGAGATCGGGTGGGAAATAAAGAAAGATCTGGTTGGGAAAGGAGAGACGAGAAAGAATTGTTAAAACCCAAATAGACTAGTATTACTTTTGATGGAATGACCAATATGCCCTTATGTGTGTGTGCGCTTTTTTAGTTTGATCGGATCTTATATTATGATCCGACGGTTGCAAATAATTTTTAGCCTTTTTAAATTTATAAGACTTTTCTAAGGATCCGGACTAACAATATAACGCATATATATCAGAAAAATACCATTTGATAGTATATTACTTTTCGGATCTAACTATAATTGTTCATGTTGTATAGTGTAATATATAAAAGACAAACACATTTGATTAAAGCTTAAAACCTTAAAAAATAGCGATAATATTATTAGGCTAAATTAACCTTACTTGTAAAAGTCAATGTAATATATTATATATTTAGTAAACTAATCACACTTTAAGCCATTATCTTTCTTCACTCTCACTTACTTCACACCCATATATATACATACAAATAATTTGCACACATAACTTAACGCTATATATACCGCTATGCACGTGTAGTCGTCTAATTTGATAAATATAGTTTAATTTCCAATTGTCAGTCTTATAAATTTCAAGCAGTAAATTCTCGAAAATAAACTTGTCGGCAATTTTTTGTACAACATTAGATAAATGAACTATGGTCGTAACACATATATGACTGTGATTTTTAATTACTGTGGTTTTTGACCGTTTGGCCGACTAATCCACAGGATATGACCCCACTGCCACACAAATTCAAACTGGTTAAAGCTCTCCTCTTTTCAGGAAGGTTGGCATGGCCACTTAGAGTTGTTTGCACCTAGCACTAATTTAACTTGAGACATCTTAATAGTTACTTAGGGTGTGTTTGTTTCATTAAGATGTTTTAGGTCTGAATCTGACTACCACATCTTACCAGTAAGAGGTGGCTAGAAAGTCTAAATCTGAACGAAAGAATGTTGTTTGTTTTTGTATAATTGATGTCGGATGATTTTAAGTGTTCGTTTCTGTAATTTATTTATTAAACCAACACAATGCGATAATAAGTAACTTATTTAAATATGAAACAAGACTTTTTATCATAAATATAACATAGTTAATAAAACATCAAATATATTATATTAACACAAGTCTTCAATTTCTTATCGAGTAAGAGGCAGTAAGACAAGTCCCCCACCTCTTACTGAGTAAGATGTTATATGTCTAACTGGGTCTGACTCAAAAGAAAAAAAAAAAAAAAAAAAAAAAAAAAAAAAAAAAAAAAAAAAAAAAGCAAAACGTCTGCCCGCCTCTTTTGGTAAGAGTAAGAGGGTAGCCTAAATGCCTTTGGTCTAGCAGTACATATCCAGGTGACATTTATGTCCTTTAGTCAAATGATTGTGAGTTTAAGTCTCGTCATAACAATGAGCTTGGTTAGCTATTTAAAAAAAAAAAAAAAAAAAAAAAAAAGCAAAACGTCTGCCCTCCTCTTATTGGTAAGAGTAAGAGGGCTAGTAAGACCTTTTTTAAAAAAACAAGCACACCCTTAATCCCTCAACTTCTATATCATCCCTAAGTGGTTTTACTGTTATTTACTTTCATCACTCTACACTTAATTCAGTGAAAAAATGCCCTTTGGTCTAGCAGTACATATCCAGGTGACATTTATGTCTTTAGTCAAATGATTGTGAGTTTAAGTCTCGTCAATAACAATGAGCTTGGTCTAGCTAGTTCTAGTTCATACTCCCCCTGGTAGAGTATAATTTACTTTTTATTCTTTCTAAAACAAATGTAAATTAAAGTTGTATGTGCGTGTGTGACGTCGATGTCTAGTTTAAGTGCATGTGTTTGAAATATGATATTACAGAACTATTTTGCATGATAGTGAGAATCTCCATTTTACATGTGTTCTATGAGACTGAGGCTAGGAACCAAGAGTAATGAATTTATTATTCCTTTAGGTGATATCACACGTGAGTTTTTATTTTTATAGGAGGAATATGAGTTTGGAAAGGAAATGGAGTTGAAGCGTAATCTGGTATCACAGTCTGAGTCAGACGAATACTGGGAGACAAAGCTACCAAGGGATGTGGATGAAATCATCGAGATGTTCAGAATTCCTCCTGAAGTTTCAAACAACAAGAAGGAGCTATTCTCTTGTCTTCACAAGGGGTTTTATTGCCCTTATTTTAATAATGAGATCAGTGATCACTTCTTAAAGGTAAATTCTTCACAATTTATTATCTCTGATGGTATCGTATTAGATATTCTTATAAAAGTGAACTAGTTTAAAACTTGTGCATGGGGTCTGGACAATGACTACAACTAATGATATTATTTCAATTATATTTTCTGGTAGAAAATATAATCAACATCATTTTTTGAAGTTATTATTTGAGTCGTTTAATTTGATATTTTAACATAAGTCAAATTTAGTAAATATATATAAGTATTTATATATGTTACAACTGCTTAATATTTATAATACGTACGTTTAAAGAGTTTTTAATAATTGGTATTACGGAGTGTTTATATATGCATATTTTAATTTTTTTTATAAGAATTAACCTCATCCAATTTTTGATCAAATCAATTCCAGTTCTAATTTGTAGTGGCTAATGGAAGAGTTGTCACGTGGCGAAATCAAACTCTATCTGTTTAGTTAGTTTCAATCATAGATTTCATTTGCACTTTTTTGGAATTTTATTATTATAGAAAAAGATTAATATTCTTGGATGGATTTCATATGTATTATTTTTGATATCTTCTTATATGCAGTCCTCTTCGTATGACTACGCAGATCGACAGATCTTTTGGATAAACGATAATGGAAAGAAATGTCTACAGATGTCTTCACAAACATTTTTAAATGTCAAGCTGCATAAATATCTTGATTTGGATGTCTTTCAGGAAATTGCTTATAAGCGCTATCGTGAAAGCTACTCTAGGCACGGAGTTGGTTTATGGTATGTTTTATTAGCAATTATCATGTGTTTAAAATGGGATGAATACTACGCTAACCTAAGTGAAATTTTAGATAGGGCCCTTTCTAATTTTTTTTCTTTTGCATAATTTTTTGGTTGAATTGATTAACGGAACATTAACTATCCGTTAATCAATTCAACTAGACACGCAATCAGCAATGAAAAGCCGATTGAATATATAAAAGCCATAAAGATGAGAAAAAGAGAAAACTATACTTTGTTGTTCTCATAATCTTGAATTGAGGTACTAAAGAAAACTAATACTTCTTGTTGTTCATTATAAGAAATGAAGTTTACATGTGTTTACTTAAGTGTACGGTATGGTATGTAAATTGGTTTAAGAGATGGGATGAGAGTAGTTTTGTTGTTTGGTTTCTCGTGTTGAACGGTAAGGATCTGATGGATTGATTGAGATCAAGAAGCTCGGGTAAAACTTAAACAAGAACTATAGGAAACTGTTGTGAAGCAGTATTGTGTAAGTGTGTGAGAACTTGTTGAAGTTATGTGTGGTGCCTTCTATGTATAGAGATCCGAGTAGAAGTTAGGGATAAACCTTTGAAGTGTGATCAACAGCTGCGAGGGAGCTAAGTATTGATGATATAGAGATCAAACAATGAGGACAAGTGGCCTTTCTTCCTTGGCACGTACAAGAGAGTGCTCTGCTTCCTATAATGTTGGTCATGTGTTCCCCATTGTGTTATGTCATACTCGTACGTCTTAACCGTTAGTGATAGTAAGGGACAGTTGTCTCATGTGCATGTACTATGCGGCCTGAGAGATGTTACCAGGGTTAGCTCGACCTGGTTTTACATGGCTGACTCGCGAACCTCGGGTAAGTGGGCTTGATTTGTGCGTGTAGTTTAGTGGGCTTCGGCCACAAATATTGATACGCTATCAAGTCTGCCAAGTCTAGTATTATGTCATGTACAAGTGAGATGATGTTGGACTTTTATATAACCGAGTCCCCCCAGTCATGTGCGAGGTGACTAGCATCCGCGTCTCAGGTTTGTTTTTCCGCGCCGACTCATGAGTTTCTGTTAGCCTCGCTATTTTGTGAAGTTGGCGTCTTACACGTGAAATGGACTAGATACATAATGTAGTTCCTCCCCTAGGGACTAATGATGTATACGGGGAAAACTTGTAGTATGGTGAGCCTATAAATATTCCTCATGACTCTCCATGAGGGGGTGTGGCTAAGTGTTAGGTTTTGTGCTCATTATTCTTATCTAATAATAAATATTTTTTATTTCCACCCTCTCTACTTTCTCTCGCTAGAACCATGCTTACTTTTGTGTTCTTTGATCAACCTCGACCTCCCGAACCACATAAATTTTTATACGGGCAAATTTTTTTTTAACATATTTGTGGTAACATATTAATACAAGGTTTTTTTTAATCAAAAAATGGTCAAAATTCTTATGCTTTTACGGTTCTACCTAAACAGTTTCTTATGTTCTTTTTTAGTTCCAAGTTAAGTGCTTTTGTATAACTATCTTTTAGTGATTTTTGTACCAAACCCGTAAAGATTTTGTGGTAAAAATGGTCTGAAAGTTTTTGGGAAAATTTGATGTTCTCCGAATTTTAGAACCCTCATTCTCCGGATTTTGAAACCCTTTTCCTCTGGATTTTGAAACTGCTTTTCTCCGAATTTGGTTACTCTCTGGATTTTGAGAAATTCCTTATTACTCCGAGTTTTTCGGATGGGTCTCTCCAACTTTTGAAAATTCCAAGTTTAGAACTCCAAATTTCAAAAAATTTCTAAAATCTTCCGAATTTTCATGAACTTCTTAGGATTTTGAAGTTCTTTGGATTTTATAATAAACCAAAACTCTGGGTCAAACTAAAACAAATTTTGACTTCAATTTTAACACTTCATCAGTCAAAGAGCACAATACATAAAACAAAAATGAAAAAGAAAAGCCAAAAATAGTTTAAAACCAACACAAACACAAATCCATAACTATCCTAATCCATTAACCTCCTCAAATCTTAACAACAAACAACTCCAACTACACCCTCAATCTCATAACACCTACTCAAATATGAAACATAAAAAACAAAATCAAATTGATTTCAGATTTGTGTTAGGGGCTACAAACCAACATCTTTAAAGACTAACACGTTTTTATCATTAATCTGTGCAAAGTAAAAATCTTGTCTTACACTAGCCGAATTAAAAAGAAAGAACAAGAACAATTATGTTCCATTCTCCCTTTACATCAGTCAAGTTCTACAAACGAAAATATATATTTTGGTATGAAACAAAACATAAACATATCACCTACCCGAGACCATTTAAATGATCTTGAAGCCATTTTCTTTGAAGCCTAGTCGCGTGAGAATCAAACATGAAAGATATAGGTGGGTTTTTTTTTATCATGTTTGTTTTTTGATTAAACACGAAAGGTGCTTGTGAAGTTTGTTAGTATCATGTGATACAAAAAAGATTATTTTGATTCGATTGGTGATGGTGACGAGGCTGGAAGATGAATTTTTCTTGGTAAGATGAATTTTTCTTGGTAAGATCAGATGTGTTATCTCTTGGAGATGACTGAGCGTTTATTTATTTATTTATTATTTTTTTTTAGATTAAGTTGGTGAGCCGTTTTCTGTTAATAAGTTTTAATGGGGAGGAGCACCTTTTGCCTCTTCTACCCATATAGACAATTTAACAGAAAAAACCTATTATTATATGTATGGCCTCACCACTATCACCCTATTATGACTCATTAACATTAAAAAGAAACACCCCCGACTTTGATATTTGTTTGAGGGGAGATTTAGTGAGAAGAGAAATTGAAATAAAAAGAATGAGAAGAAATTTGAGCAGCACATTTCAAATGAGGATGAAAAATTTAAGGGGAGATGCATTTATTTATTTAGGTGCATCTGAAATGTGCGGCTCTGATTTCTTCTCAACGTTTTCATTTTAATTTTACTTCTCGTTTCATCCTTACTCATTTGTTTAATGCGGAGAAAAGATAAAGTAGGTAAAAGGAGTGTGTGAGGGGACGGATTATATGATGCGTATGTTTTAGGTTTAAAGTGAAAGGACATATTAGGGTTATAGCTTTTGGTGGGCTTGTGAACCTAATATCTCATTGTGGGTTTTGGGTTTTGGCTCAATGATATATCACAAATATTAGACTGGGATGAATGATTATTGGACTAGATTGGATATTGGGCTATGAGTTGGGTTCCAAATATGCATACGTGAATTATAAGGGTGTTATCCGAATTTATTTTTAAATACAACATCATTGATAATATTTGGTAAAATGATTGGTATTTTTGAATACAAATTTTCACGAGGTTAATTATTTCACGGCGAGAATTGGTATTATTTTAACAAAATGGCTACGGGGTTTTTGTACGGTGTTACTTATTTGGAATTGAAGTGACGTTTCATGGGTGTACTTATGTATATTTGAGACGTTGGTTGGTTGGTTGTATGTCTCAAGATAAACTTGTTTGGGCATTTATCTACTGTGAACCTCATACTTTAAGGAGTTACGTTGTAGTGATCAGTATAGGTGTAAGTCATATTTATCTTTTGTACACGCATTTAATTCACGTAATAATTAACGGTTTACGATGTATTTATTTTTTTTAAATAATGATTAAATGAGTTTTTAGTTTTGTAAACGAAATAAATTGTCAAAATTTGTTTGATATTTAGAAAATTTGAGAACTTTTCTCTTACCCTTGATCCACTTCTAACCATGCTACTTCTGAAGAGTTATTTTACATTTTTTTTTCTTTTGGTTAAAACTGTCCTTTGGCGCATGGACTTTTTGAATGGTTAATGTTACTATTCCTTTTGTTCTTCTGCTCACAGTTTACTTGTTTATTTAACTAATCTTAATTATTAAATCTGATGGAGACTGATTACTTATTCGGTCATAAAAAATAAAATTTAACTTAGGTGATAAGCTTATGAATTTTTCAGTCATTGGGGAGCAATAAAGTATACTTTTTGGGAATTCCATGAAGTTAAATGTCAAATAAAAACTAGCATGTCGTTATCACTTGGTACCATGTATGAGGTTAGCTTGATATTCAAGTTTCCTCGGCAAATCAATGTGGATCTCACAAGCGTGAAGTTGATAACGGTTAAATGGAGAAAAGAGGAGTTAAGTATATGCTCTACAAATACTGTAGAACTGACACCAGAAGATTGGTCTTCTGTTAAAATGTGGCGTTTCATCAATCATGGGCCGAATGTTGAATTTGACGTGGTGATTGAGGGACTTTCATATCCAGAATTTCCTTATATCTCTTATAAGGGTCTCTTGATTCAAGGAATTGTATTTCAACCAATAGAGATGGCAAATTTTACTTGGTGTTTTTTGTTGTGTGAGTTAATGGTCTATTTGTCAATAAAAGTAACAATGATTGTACTTAAAAAATGCAGCATGAAGATATTGAAGGATTTAAAAGTCTCTCGATATCAGATGAAAAGGACATAGATAATGATGATCATGATGATGAATACTGGGAGAAAAAGTTACCAGATGGCTATCAACATTATATTGAGATGTCGGACAAACCTTTGAACCACACCACCAAAAAGGAGCTCTACTTTCTTCTTTGTGAGGGTTTCCTTGCTGATAATGGCCACTTGGTAATAAATTATGTGGCGTAATATCTATTTTTGATTAATTTCATGACAAACAAACACTTAAGTATGCATATAATATTATATTCTAACAGTTATGTAATTATTTGGTTATACACAGTGGATTTCACTATGCAAATCAACGGGCATGCTATGTTCTATGCTATCAGCTACGGACATCTTAACCTCTCGATACAAACGTGTAGATACGTTACCTCAATCTAAAAACAGGTTGTCAATCCTTGAACTCCTACACCTGTTTGCTTGATAATTTTCTGTGCTCTGTTGAATTATAATTAATCAAAATCTAAACATCAACAGGTTCATTGAGGTAGCAGAAATGTACAACTATAGCAGTGGCATTTCTTTTACATGCCAAATCCTGTCACACATGTTTTCAACACAATATAAGTATGCATGTTATCTTGTGTTCAAATTTGAAAACCACAAGATGCGTCCTGATAAAAGTTACATATTCAGAGCATATTACGTGTTGGATGGCATTCATCAAGATTCATGTCTTGTCGATCTTAAACACCGTACTGAAATGGATATTCCGACAATCAACCCAAAATATGGAACGCATGACACGTCAGATATACTAAGAACTGAAGCACTTTTACAGAGGAAAGGTCACATGCAACATGGTCTATTTTGTTGGGCGGAACAAAGGGAGGATGGTCTGATGGATGAGGTCATGGTGTGCAAACCATTACAGGGCTTAGAACAGTATACGACACTCAAGGTGAAACTTTTGGGAGAGTCTAAAGACCGTTTAGGAGGAATGATTGTGGAAGGCGTCGAATTTAGGCCATATTTCTAGTGTTTGCATGATCTGGTTTTTACATTTTTACTTTCTTCCGGCTATCAATGTGACATGTACACTTTCCGGAGATCTTCTTAGAATTAAAGCACGTGGAAGTCGTCTCCAGACCCTTGGGTTCTTCCTGAGGTCTTCTTAGGTCTACATTATAACTCCTCTATCCCTTGCTCCGACGGGATTGAATAATGTGTTATTGTTATAATAAATTAAAATCCACCGAATAAATTCATAGAAAATAAAACATGTTATGCATTTTATTTTCTGTAACACATGTATCCTGTATATTCTTTTTTTTTGCCTGAAATTTCCAGAAAACATGATCCAAGTACGACCTGTACGCACTTAATCAATTTTCAATTCCTTTCAAAACATTTACTTTTAACTTTCAATTTTTGTATCATTTTAATTCAACCATATATATATTTTCTTTTCTATAAGTTAAAGCTTAACTCAAAATATATATTATCGAATAGATGTAAGTTACATTTTATAAGTTAAAGCTATTTTAATCCGGTTACAACACGAGTTTGCAAATTATTGGGTTGTTTTTCGTTCACATATTTCACAATTTACTACCAGTTCTCTATTTAACACTAACTTTTTGGTTCGCAAAAACAAAAAATGAAGTTGCAAAATCAGTTCGCAAATGAAAACAAAAACTTGTGGTTGGTTTTTTCAGGTTATTTTTTGAATCTGTTATGTGTAAATGATTATTTTAATTATTTCTTCAGTTTTATGTTGGATTTGGTCAAACTGAAATCAGGAGTTTATATTCATTTAAATCAGTTCACATACTCTCTGTCGCTGTTTCCGACAAAATTCCAACAGATGCTAATTACCGACCATAGAAAATCCGACAGGCTGTTTTTGTCACAAATCCGTCGGAAACCACTAATAGCGACGGATTTCCGACAGAAACTCCTGTCGCTAAAGACCTCTCATGTAGTAGTGTTTCAAAGTAGTGTTTAGTTAGCTTATTTAATAAAGACTGTGATGATTTGCTTATCAGCGTACGTGATAAGCGCTCTTTTGAATACATTGTAACATATGATATTGTGATGTGTGCAATGACTTTGTACAGTTGTAAACCATCTTTAGAGTAGAATTAACTTTAAAATAAATACACCAATGTATGCTTTTCAAATAGACGTTTTTGACATTTTTACGTTGTTCTTGAAATAAGAACATTATTAGTTTTCATCCGCGCACTTTGCATTGAGTCACTAGACTTTGCTTCTTGTGCTAAATAAGTCACTTTATAAGACGTAAACATAAGGTTAGTGACTTGTATTCACAACACGGAAACCATTTATAACATGTTGCGGGGATATAAATATATAAGCCTTGTGGATGCTGTGAAAGATAGCCTAGTCAATGATCGGTATACTGGGTCGGGATCAAGAGGATCCATTTAACACAACCGCATTACGAAACGAAACGTCAAGATTTGTGAGGACTAGAAGTACAACACATTTAAGATTTAAAATATTGTATAAAAGGTTGATGATTTATATAAAACATACATATAAATTATATAAGCTTAAAAGCTACTGTTAAAACTAAGTTATTCATTAAATAAGTTTTCTCTATTCAAGTAATTAAATAAATGAATAAATGATAACGTCATAATTTAATTTGCATACCTGAAATCTTGGAATTGTGGATTTCGTAAAGTGTGGAATATATATATATGCAAAATGACCAAATAATTTTTTCTTATATGCAATTTGTAACGGAATAAATTAAGTATAAACACAAATTACGATCTTAATTTTTTCTCAAGCCATTGTACTATTCTATTGTTTTCTAAAAAAATTTAAAATTAGCCGCCTATCGAGAGGGCCTTGAAGCTAGTAGTCTTATATTCCAAGAACTGAAGAACATAGAAGTTCAATTCTTAATAGGTTATCAACCTTGCTTTTACTTTATTCTATTGATTAATTCTCAATTCGATGTTAGTATCTATCATATTAGATGCTTAATTTTAATTGTTCTGTGATTTATATATAGACAATAATTGGAGCGTAATTTTTATATGACAATAATTGGAACGCGTATTGGCGTAGCTGTTACATAACATGGATGATGCTTAATTAGTTGCTTGTTGACCGGTAAAAATTATAATTAAATATAAAGTCTACTTTAACTATTTTTTTTTACAAGTCATGCAAAAAACACTCCAACATGTTCATTTGATTAATCTGAGTCTACTTATTGAGGTCATGGGGTGTATATGTAATCTCCAGTTCTTCCCCACTTTCTTACATTCAAAAGCATTTCTTTTAATCCAACCTATATAAAATGTCAATGAAAAAGTGGCAACACCTCAAAATACCATTCGAAGAGATAAAAGTTGCAACAAATAACTTCGAAGATTGTATCGGAAAAGGTGGATATGGCTGGGTGTACAAAGGACAACTCTCAGTTTCTGGAGTAATTACCACAGTTGCTGTAAAGAGGCTGAACGAGAATCTAGGACAAGGGTTAAAGGAGTTTTTGACAGAGATTGACTTGCTGTCTGGTCAGCACCATCCAAACGTCATATCCCTTCTCGGTTATTGTGACGATGGCAAGGAGAAGATTATAGTTTATGAATACGCAGAGCGTGGAAGTTTGGATAAGTATTTAAGGCGTAGTAATTCTACTCGTCTTACGTGGCTAGAAAGACTTAAAATATGTGTCGATGCAGCCCGGGGGCTTGATCACCTCCACAATCATGCTGGAGAGCATCAAACCATTATCCATCGGGACATAAAAAGTGCAAATATTTTGCTAGATGAAAATTTAGTTGCCAAAATATCCGACCTTGGATTGTCAAGGTTAAGTTTTGCCAATCTAGATAGAAGTGTCGTTATTACCCATGCTTGTGGCACACCTGGCTATTGTGAACCTGAATACATATATAGTGGTATCGTGAAGAAAGAATCAGATGTCTATTCTTTCGGCATGGTGTTATTTGAAGCTATTTGCGGGAGGTTGTGTAGCATTAAAGACGATGATGGATTCTTGCTATCAGCAAAATCAGCCAAAGAATACTACCAAAGCAAGAAACTGGATGAGGTTATTGATCCTAGTTTAAAGGAACAAATTAGCTCATACTCCATGAGCAGATTTTCAGCAATAGCATATGCATGCTTGCACAATGATAGAGAACAACGACCTGGTATGGATGTTGTCACCAAAGAGCTTGAAGAAACACTCAAAATCCAGGTATGTTCTATACTCGATCTATTTATGCAAATTGAATAGGGTGTTGATCCTAGTTCGATAAACTACACTTTTCTATGGAACTTTAATTATTGGTGCCGTATAATACATTTATATCAGAAAAATACCATTTCATATTAAATTACTCTTCGGATCTAACTATAAATGTTCATGTTGTATAGTGTAATACACCAATCTATACTAAATATAAAGACAAAACACATTTGATTACGCTTGAAACCTTAAAAATAGTGGTAATATTATTAGGCTTAAATAACGTTACTTATAAAAGTCAATGTAATATATTATATATTTAAAAAATTATTCACAGTTTAAGCCATTCTCTTTCTTCACTCTCACTTAATCCACACCCATATATACATACAAATATTTTGCACACACAAATTAACGCTATATATACCCCTATACACGTGCAGTCGTCTAGTTCATTCGATAAATATAGTAAAATTTCCAATAGTCAATCTTCTAAATTTCA
>BPTQ01000009.1:37706804-37772378 GCA_019973895.1 Chrysanthemum seticuspe
GATTGGTCTTCTGTTAAAATGTGGCGTTTCATCAATCATGGGCCGAATGTTGAATTTGACGTGGTGATTGAGGGACTTTCATATCCAGAATTTCCTTATATCTCTTATAAGGGTCTCTTGATTCAAGGAATTGTATTTCAACCAATAGAGATGGCAAATTTTACTTGGTGTTTTTTGTTGTGTGAGTTAATGGTCTATTTGTCAATAAAAGTAACAATGATTGTACTTAAAAAATGCAGCATGAAGATATTGAAGGATTTAAAAGTCTCTCGATATCAGATGAAAAGGACATAGATAATGATGATCATGATGATGAATACTGGGAGAAAAAGTTACCAGATGGCTATCAACATTATATTGAGATGTCGGACAAACCTTTGAACCACACCACCAAAAAGGAGCTCTACTTTCTTCTGTGTGAGGGTTTCCTTGCAGATAATGGCCACTTGGTAATAAATTATGTGGCATAATATCTATTTTTTTGATTAATTTCATTACAAACAAACACTGAAGTATGCATATAATGATATATATACATTTATAATATTATATTCTAACAGCTATGTAATTATTTGGTTATAAACAGTGGATTTCACTATGCAAATCAACGGTCATGATATGTTCTATGCTATCAGCTTTGGACATCTTAACCTCTCGATACAAACGTGTAGATACGTTACCTCAATCTAAAAACAGGTAGCAATCCTTGAACTACTACACATGTGTGCTTGATAAATTTTCTTCGCTTTGTTGAATTCTGACTAATCAAAATCTATACATCAACAGGTTCATTGAGGTAGCAGAAATCTACAACTATAGCAGTGGAATTTCTTTTACATGCAAAATTCAGTCACACATGTTTTCACCACAATATACGTATGCATGTTATCTTGTGTTCAAATTTGAAAACCACAAGATGCGTGCTGATAAAAGTTACATATTCAGAGCATATTATGAGTTGGATGACATTCATCAAGATTCATGTCTTGTCGATCTTAAACGCCGTACTGAAATGGATATTCCGACAATCAACCCAAAATATGGATCGCATGACACGTCAGATATACCAAGAACTGAAGCACTTTTACAGAGGAAAGGTCACATGCAACATGGTCTATTTTGTTGGGCGGAACAAAGGGAGGATGGTCTGATGGATGAGGTCATGGTGTGCAAACCATTACAGGGCTTAGAACAGTATACGACACTCAAGGTGAAACTTTTGGGAGAGTCTGCAGACCGTTTAGGAGGAATGATTGTGGAAGGCGTCGAATTTAGGCCATATGTCTAGTGTTTGCATGATCTGTTTTTTACATTTTTACTTTCTTCCGGCTATCAATGTGACATGTACACTTTCCGGAGGTCTTCTTAGAATTAAAGCACTTGGAAGTATCCAGACCCTTGGTGTTAGAAGTACAAGGACTAATGATGTCAAGTTGGAGACTTCATTTGTACTTAAGCAAGTTTGGAGCAGTTTTGATAATGAAGATATCTTGAAGGGCTGATATGTAACATCAGCTTATATATACACAACCCTCTTCTAGGGTTTCAGAACTCATCTTCTTCATCTGATTATTCTCTATCGTTTACACACACTGTCTGGTATTCTTTTGTTAGTGATATCACTTTGATATCAGTTGTTAGTATTGTTCTAAAGATCAATCACATTTGATCTTTGTTGTTTGAGTGACTGAGTGATATTGTAGTAAGGTTGATTGGTGTCTACCTAGTAGAGATCAATCTTGTCTTTGTATTGTTTGGTAAGCATCCGTTTGGAGACTTATCTTCTTGACTTGTTATAATAAAAGATACACCAAGGGGTGGTTGGCTGGGTGTAAAGAAGTTTGTTGTGTGTTTGTTACCATTTTTACATGGTATCAGAGCTCACGGTTCTGATCTGGTGGTTTTTGAGATTCTAGGGTTTCTAGGGTTTCGTACAATATTTTGGGGGGTTTTTGCAATTGACGGTGTTATCGGTTAATTGAGGCTGTTTTCTTAACGGCCATGGTTGATTTAGTCTAATTAGGCTAGATCTGGTGATTCTTGTGGGATTCTTGATTAGGGTTCTTGAAACCCTAATTTCTGATTGTTTGGGGATTTTGTTCCCTGGTGTTCTTGGGCCCATTCTTGGTTAATTCTTGTTTCTATTCATCACTGTAAGTATCATCTATCTCTTAAGACAACATTAACTTAGTCTAGAAGGTGCAAACGGGACAGTTAACTTCTTGATCTGCCAACTTGATTGGTACGAATACCTGCTCTGGCTGTCCCCAGTCTTCTGGCTGGTTCTTGGTTGATCTTGGGTGTGAGTTGTGGTAGCTATATTTGTTTTTCTTTATTATTCAGTTTATTGTTGTGTCTAAGTCGAAGGAGGATAGGAATTGGGCAGTCTTGGAAGTTGATTGAGTTGTTTAGTTCTGGTTGTTTGTTTATCTTGTTGGTTCTGATTATTGTGGTTATTTGTGTTATTCTTACTGTTTGTTCTGTTTGTTCTTGTTATTTGTTTTTGTTGTTTGTTCTTGTTAACTGGTTATTATGGCTATTGAAGATGAACCTAGTGGTAGTAATATTCAAGTGTTAATTAGTAATCTTGATGCTGGTAATCCTCTTCATATTCAAACTAATGATAATAGTGGAACTGCTCTTATTCCATTTAAACTTCTTGGAACTGAAAATTATAGAATCTGGTTTGGTGCTATGAAATTGGCTTTGCAAGCTAGGAATAAGTATAGTTTTGTGGATGGTACTTGTCTTAAGGAGTTGTTTACTACTAGTGATGTTTTGTCTGCTCAATGGGATATATGTAATGCTATAGTCTTGACTTGGATAATGAATTCTGTTTCTCATGATGTTTATATAGGATTGGTTTATTCTGAGAATGCTGCTTCTGTTTGGCAAGAGTTAAAAGAAACTTATGATAAAGTTGATGGTTCTGTGATATATAATCTGTTACAAAAGATTAATTCTGTTAAACAAGGTGGTAGTTCTGTTGCTGATTATTATCATAGGCTCAATTCCTTATGGAGAGAATTTGATTCTCTCACTAAATTGCCTAAATGTACTTGTGAGCATAAATGTACTTGTGATGCTAGTACTGAGTTAGTTCTGCATCAACAGTTAATGAAACTGATGCAGTTTCTTATGGGTCTTGATGACTGTTATCAACCTGTGAGAACTGCTTTGTTAACTAGAGATCCTCTTCCTGAGGTCAAAGATGCTTATGCTGTTGTATCTAGGGAGGAGTCTCACAGAGGGATTCCTGAGTCCTCTAGTGTTTCTGAGTCTAAACTTAATGCTTCTTCTTTTGCTGCTAAGTCTTTTAATAACAATAGAAGAGTGTTTAATAATAATAACACTAGGGGCACTAATTCTAATTCTAATACTGCTAATAGAGGTCCTAATCCTAATCTGAATTGTAAGAACTGGGGTAAGATTGGACACACTATTGACAGATGCTATGAGTTGATTGGGTTTCCTCCTGGTTTTGTTAAAAACAATAATCCTGTTAATAAGCAAAATGTTTTTAAACAAAACTATACTGCTAATACTGATGTTAAACAAAATGAGAATAAGTATACTTCTTCATCTGCTGGCAACTCTTTTGGTTTTACTTCTGAACAGATGAAGAAGTTGTTATCCTTGATTAGTGAAACTCCTTCTGGAAGCATACATGCTAATATGGCAGGTAGAGCTTCTTTCTTTAATGGAAATGTCTGGTTTAATGTTAACTTTTCTAGATATTTTTATGCTAATTCTAGTCTGTCTGTTAGTACTATCTCTTTGGGTTGGATCACTGACTCAGGTGCTAATCAGCATCTAACTGTTTCTACCATTGGTATGACCAATGTTGTGGATATTACTAGTCTTAAAATTACTGTTGGTCATCCCAATGGGACTCTTGCCACTATTAGTCATGTTGAAAATTTGAAGTTGACTAATAATGTTACTCTTTATGATGTGTTGGTTGTTCCTGGATATTGTGTGAGCCTTTTATCTGTTAATAAGCTTATTAGAGATAGTAAGTTGTTTGTTGGTTTTGATGAGGATAAATGTTATATTCAGGATTGGAAAAGGGAGATTGTTCTGGGGGCTGGTAGTCAGTCTGATGGTCTTTACTTGTTTGACATGCAGCCTAATTTGTCTTTAGGTCAGTGCAATATGGTTATATCTTATAATGTGTCTAAACTTACTTGGCATAATAGATTGGGTCACCCTGCTGATCCTGTTCTATCTGTTCTTCAAAAGGATCTTGGTATTTCCAAGAATTCTACTATCTCTGTTTGTGAAATCTGTCATAGGGCAAAACAAACAAGGGAACCTTTTCCCTTGTCTGATCATAAGTCACAGAATATTGGTGATCTTATTCATCTTGACTTATGGGGCCCTTATAGAGTTACAAGCAGAGAAGGGTACAAATATTTTTTGACCATTGTTGATGATTTTTCTAGAGCTGTATGGGTATACTTAGTCAAAACTAAGGATGAAGTTTTTGGTGTTTTCTGTAGTTTCATTCACTTGATTCTGAATCAATTTGATTTAAAAATAAAAACTGTAAGATCAGATAATGGAACTGAATTTGTTAATAAAAAATGAATGATATATTTTCTGATCTTGGAATTATTCATCAAACTTCATGTGTCCATACACCTCAGCAGAATGGGATTGCTGAACGGAAACATAGACACTTGCTCAATGTTGCAAGGAGTCTTATGTTTCAAGGGGGGATTCCTTTAAAGTTTTGGTCTGATTGTGTTCTAACTGCTGTATATCTTATAAACAGGCTGCCATCATCTGTCTTACATGGTAAATGTCCCTATGAGTTGTTATATAAAAAGAAACCAAATCTTTCCCATTTGAGGTCTTTTGGATGTCTTTGTTTTGCTATTATTTTGAACAATCATGATAAAATGTCTTATAGGTCTGAAAAATGTGTTCTCTTGGGTTTTTTTACTACTAAAAAGGCATATAAACTTTTAAGTTTAGATACCATAAATGTATTTTTTCCTAGAGATGTGAAATTTTATGAAAACATTTTTCCACTTAAAATGAAAACTTGTGATATCACTGATGTAGAAAATACAAATGAAGTAGATCACTTGAAGTTTTTTGATAGTCTTAAGTCTCAAAGTCCCAATGATGAAGGGGAAGATACATCAGTTGTGGAAGGTAGTTTGTCATCTTCATTTGATACAGTAGACTCAGATACTACTCATTTGTATCATGAAGATGTGCATTCTGCAACCCAAGTTGGTGATCAATACTGGTCTGAGGGCAGTCCCATTCCTGAACATAATTCTGAAAACATAACAACTCAATATTTATTTGAAAATGATGATGTGCAGACACCTGTTATAAGAAGGTCTAGTAGAGAGACTAAAACTCCTGTTAGGTTCAATGATTATGTGATGAGTTCTAAAGTCAGATATGGTATTGAAAAATATGTTTGTTATAGAGGTCTTAACAGTAATAATATGTGCTTTGCTTCTACTCTTAATAAATCTGTTGAACCTAAAACTTATGAGGAAGCTGTCAAATATTTTTATTGGTCTGAAGCTATGAATAATGAAATTGAGGCTTTAAATAGAAATAATACATGGACTGAATGTACTTTACCTCTTGGTAGACATGCCATTGGGTATAAGTGGATTTGGAAAATAAAATACAAGTCTACTGGTGAGATTGATAGATATAAGGCTAGATTAGTTGCAAAAGGTTTTAATCAAAGAGAAGGCTTTGATTATGATGAAACTTTTAGCCTAATTGTTAAAATGGTTACTGTGAGATGCTTAATTAGTATTGCTGTTAATATGAATTGGCCATTATATCAACTGGATGTTAACAATGCCTTTCTGTATGGTGATTTAGATGAAGATGTTTATATGGTATTACCAAAGGGTTTTAATGGTGGTGATGATAAGAAAGTTTGCAAACTTAATAAGTCTTTGTATGGTCTTAAGCAAGCTCCAAGACAGTGGAATGCTAAACTTACCACTGCCTTGATTGAACATGGGTTTGTTCAAAGCAAATTTGACTATTCTCTGTATGTTAAACAGAATGATAACATGTTTGTTGCTTTGCTTGTGTATGTTGATGATATTGTCATAACTGGTAACAATGAAGATGAAATTAAAAAGTTTAAACTTTTTTTGAGTACCAAGTTTATGATTAAGGATTTGGGTGAGTTGAAATATTTTCTTGGTATTGAAGTTTTGAAAAATGAAAGAGGTGTGTGTATGGCACAAAGAAAATATTGTATGAAATTATTATATGAGTATGGATTGTTAGCTGCTAAACCTGTGGATACTCCTTTGCCTGAGAATTCTGTGTTAAGTTGTATTGAAAGTGATACTGATAAGGTTTTACACAATGTTACTAACTATCAAAAACTGGTGGGAAAGTTGATATACATTGTCTTAGTCAACATATGCATAAGCCCTTTCAGTCTCATCTTAAGGCTGCTTTAAGAGTTTTGAAATATCTTAAGGGTTCTCCTGGTTCTGGTTTACAATTCAACAAAGTTTCTTATCTTAAACTTAGAGCTTATGCTGATGCAGACTGGGCAAAGTGTCCTATAACTAGAAGATCTGTTACTGGATTTAGTGTTTTTCTGGGTGATTCTCTTATTTCCTGGAAAAGTAAGAAAAAGTCTACTTTGTCTAGAAGCTCAGCTGAAGCTGAATATAGAAGCTTAGCTTCTACTACTTGTGAAGTTATTTGGTTGAGCAATTTGTTAAGTAGTCTTGGCATTAAAGGCTTATTGCCTGTGGATGTTTTTTGTGATAATAGTGCTGCTATACAGATTGCTGCTAACCCAGTTTTTCATGAGAAAACTAAACATTTTGAGTTGGATATACATTTGGTAAGAGAAAAAGTTTCTGCAGGTGTGATTAAGACTGTTAAAATTCATACTAGCATGCAGATTGCAGATATTTTTACCAAGTGTCTTGGTCAAAAGCAACATTGTGTATTGTGCAAAAAACTTGGTTTGGTTGACATGTTTGCAGGGTCTCTCAATGGAGGCAAGCAGGCAAAGGATTGTGATGTTGATAGAAGAGGCAAACAGGCTAAGGATTATGTTGTAGATCAAGGTTGAAGTCTATCAACTTGAGAGGGGATGTTAGAAGTACCAGGACTAATGATGTCAAGTTGGAGACTTCATTTGTACTTAAGCAAGTTTGGAGCAGTTTTGATAATGAAGATATCTTGAAGGGCTGATATGTAACATCAGCTTATATATACACAACCCTTTTCTAGGGTTTCAGAACTCATCTTCTTCATCTGATTATTCTCTCTCGTTTACACACACTGTCTGGTATTCTTTTGTTAGTGATATCACTTTGATATCAGTTGTTAGTATTGTTCTAAAGATCAATTACATTTGATCTTTGTTGTTTGAGTGACTGAGTGATATTGTAGTAAGGTTGATTGGTGTCTACCTAGTAGAGATCAATCTTGTCTTTGTATTGTTTGGTAAGCATCCGTTTAGAGACTTATCTTCTTGACTTGTTATAATAAAAGATACACCAAAGGATAGTTGGCTGGGTGTAAAGAAGTTTGTTGTGTGTTTGTTACCATTTTTACACTTGGGTTCTTCCTAAGGTCTTCTTAGGTATACATTATAACTCCACTATATCTTACTCCGACGGATTGAATAATGTTATTATTGTTATAATAAATTAAAATCCACTGAATAAATTCATAGAAAATAAAACATGTTACGCTTTTATTTTCTGTAACACGTGTATCCCGTATCTTCTTTTTCTTTTTGCTGGAAATTTCCAGAAAACATGATCCAAGTACGGCCTGTACGTACTTAATTAATTTTCAATTCTTTTCAAAACATTTACTTTTAAATTTCAATTTTTGTACTACGTATCATTTTACTTCAACCATTTTCTTTTCTATATGTTAAAGCTTTTGTTCAAAAAAAAATATGTTAAAGCTTAACTCAAATTATATATTATCGAATAGATGTATGTTACATTTTATAAGTTAAAGCTATTTTAATCCGGTTGCAACGTGAGTTTGCAAATTATTGGTTTGTTTTTCGTTCACATATTTCACAATTTACAATCAGTTCTCTATTTAACACTAACTTTTTGGTTCGCAAAAACAAAAAATGAAGTTGCAAAATCAGTTCGCAAATACAAACCAAAACTTGTGGTTGGTTTTTTCAGGTTATTTGTTGAATTTGTTATGTATAAATGACTATTTTAATTATTTCTTCTGTTTTATGTTGGATCTGGTCAAACTGAAGTCAAGATTTTATATACATTTCAAATTGGTTTTTGGTTAGCTTATTATTATTTGCTTATCGAAGGTCGTTTTGAATACATTGTAACATGTGATATTGTGATGTATGCAATGACTTTGTACAGTTGTAGACCATCTTTGAGACTAATGTCAAAGATAAGAAACTCAAAATCGTGCTGAATCGTGCATCTTAAAACACCACAAGATTGCACATCTTATCAAATGGTATCAACACAATCCATCTGTTTCGTTGCTTTTTAGAGTAGAATTAATGTTAAAATAAATACACCAATGTATGCTTTTCAAATAGACGTTTTTGACATTTTTACGTTGTTCTTGAAATAAGAACTATATTAGTTTTCATCCGCGCACTTTGCAGTGAGTCACTAGACTTTGCTTCTTGTGCTAAATAAGTCACTTTAGTAACCTATAGCAATAAAAAAATTATGTTACTTCACATTTCAAGTGACTATTTATAACACGTAAACATAAGGTTAGTGACTTGTATTCACAACACGGAAACCATTTATAACATGTTGCGAGGATATAACTATATAAGCCTTGTGGATGCTGTGAAAGATAACCGAGTTGTCACTACAACAATCGGATGAACGGGCGAGGAGACTTTCGCTGGGGAAGCAGCATCCCCGGCGAAAGTCACTTAACGACAACAATGAATCTGACGTGGCACACGAATACGCTGACTGGTATTCAACGGAAACTTTCGCCGGGGACATGTCCCCACCGAAAGTCTATTTCATTTTTACCAAAATTTGACCGGTTAGTAAAAATTGAACGGAGACTTTCGCCAGGGACATGTCCCCGACAAAAGTAATATACACAAAAATCTGAATTTGACCAAAGTTTTCCCGCCAAAGTAATTGTTCCCGCCTTTATTCCCGCCAAAGCTTTCCCCGAGGACTTGTCCCCGGCAAAAGTAATATCCACAATAAAATTATTTTGGCTTAAAAAGTAAGAAAAAATCCCACCAAAATCCAAACCATAAAAAAGTAAAAAACTAATTGAGGCGGTAACAGTTGTGTCATTCGAGTTGCTTCGTTTGAGTTGTTTCGTTTACTTGTCGAGTTATCCCACCAAATATTTTTCCGCCAATAATTTCCCGCCAAATTGCAACTTTATCCTGCCATAGTTTTACTCATATATCCCGGCAAAACACAAATAACCCGATCGTCAATTCGCACAAAACACGCCGGAACAGGAGTGGACAATGGTTTTATCGTCGATGTATCTTTTTAATGAAGTTGTTAATACGTATGGCGCCGAAATGTATGATGAATTAATATGGTTCTTAATTCGTGTTTGTTAATTGTGATATTGTTTATTCAGTTTCATTCTTTAAGCATGTGTAATTTTGTACTGGAAAATGGGTGTTTGAACAACATGATCTGGTTAACTAAGAACATGGTCAGCTTTACAACAACAACAACATCAACAACATAAAAAACAACAACAACTACTACTACTACAAGAACAACAACAAAAACTAGGGGTGAAAACAAGCCGAGCCCGAGCCCGCCAGAGCTCAAGCTCGGCTCGTTTATATTTTAGAGAGCTCGAGCTCGAGCTCGAGCTCGGCTCGTGATATGATATACAAAGCTCGAGCTCGGCTCGTTTGTGATGCGCCTAGCTTGGCTTCTCGAGCTTTCTTGTTCGAGCTCGTTTATCTAAAGCATGTTAATGAGCTCGTTAGTAGCTTAGACAAAACTGATATACCTTCACAGTTCACATCACTCCCACAACTCACAAACCTAGCTCTAACATCTAACTAGTCTCGAAAAAATGAAAAAGAAACAAAGAACAAGTCAGATTTAAACTCGATCACAAATCTTTAAAAGGATTTACAAGTTTAGTAAACAAATAGATCTATTAGAAGACAAACTTGTTTTTAATATCCGAAAATTTTCAAAGAAAGAACAAAACAAAAACTTGTTTCATCCTTTACTTCTTTCGGTTAAAGAAAAGAACGCGTTAACCTTACCCGAAACCATTAGGAAAGATCTTGAAGCTGTATTTCAATTGAAAAAAAGGAAGACGTAATTATCTTTTCGAAGGTTTGAAGATAACAAGAAAGGGTGGTGTAATCCTTTACTATTATTAATTTTTTTTTTTTTTTGAAGAATGTGTAATCCTTTATTTGGTAGCTAGTGGAGCTGCAAGTGGGGAAGGGTCAGAGGGTGACGAGCCTCATGAATTAATGGGGCAATCTAATATTGCACCCCATTATTTCCTTTCCTTGCACCCCAATAGGCCAATCATTGGTCCCAATCATTGGGCCAATGATTGGATTTTTTTTTTTTTTTTTTTTTTTTTTATTTAATTGTGTAATGTTTAGGGTATATGCATAGTATATTTATTTGTGTAATGTTTTTATATGTATAATGTATTTAATTGTGTAGTGTTTTTATATGGTATTTATTTTACGTTATTTTTTTAATTGTGTATTTGTTTCCATTTAATTAAACAATAACAATAAAACATTAGACATTAAAATATTAAACAAGTTCACGTGCCAAGATGAAAATTTGAAAAAAAAAATTGTTAATCCGTCGTATATTTAAGGTAAAAGTTCACGTATTATTTAATTGTGTAGTGTTTTTATATGATATTTATTTTACGTTATGCTTTTTAATTGTGTGTTTGTTTCCATTTAATTAAACAATAACAATAAAACATTAAACAAGTAAAACAACAATGTTTTCAATATTACAACGAAATCTACTCCACATGAAGATTATTAATGTCATCTATAAGCTCATAGAGTATTCCACTCGGCTGACATGCGTGATCAACTGGATTTCTTGCCAATTCCAGTGATGCCTCCAACGCCTTTATTTTTGCCTGCAACAAATTGTTTTCAGCCAATAGCATGTTGATCGTTGTATCTTTAGTTTCGCAGTTTGAGCACTGCGTTGAAGAAGAGGCTTCACCAAAGTACTTTTGTTGAAATATTTCCTTCCACATGAAGTATCGACACCCATAGTCTTTAGTCCCTGGCTGTTACATGACGAAACAATTATAAGAAATGTATTCTAAACAAACAAGTTATTGATATATTTACGCAAATAAGCAAACGTTTAATTATTTACCTTTGAGAAAGGACATGCATAATACTTCAGACCACGAGTATTGGGCTGGTGGGATGTTCTTTCAATTATTAATCCACGTTGACAACGACACAAGTAAGGATTTTGTTGTTGCATCTGGCCAAAAGAATTTGTATAATTATTCACAACATAAATTAGTAATATCATGGTTCACAAGAACCAATCTTGTTATAGATTAATAGTTGATACATGGTTCACAAAATTACAATATAACTAGAAACTAAGAAATATGTAACAAAAAATGACGAGTCGTTTGCTATAAATCAGTAATCGTCTATACATGTTTTGTCATTTACAATATAAATCAGTAATCGTCTATACATGTTTTGTCATTTACAATATAAATCAGTAATCGTCTATACATGTTTTGTCATTTACAATATAAATCAGTAATCGTCTATACATGTTGTGCTGCACCCCTAAACCAATTCATCGAGTTACGTATAGATGTAAAAGAATTACCCCACAGCTCCCTGTAAACTTCCTCGTTATTGTCTACCTCTGCCCTGGCAAGTGCTCGAATTCTGGGCCACATTTCTTGATGACGGCCAAGACCTACGGCAACAGCTCGATAGCCACAATTTCCATCACCCTCCACGTTAAAGATCCCCATGATCCAGCGTCGAAAAACCAATGGAATTTCAGTCATACAATATTCGCTAAAGTTATCTGGAACGTACAAGTGGTGTCTTAAGTCGCCCTCGCTAGGTCCTTCGTTAGGTCCTTCGTTTAAGTCTGGTCTTTTTTCAAGAGTTGTCTAACTCACACATACTAACTCATAACATACACATCAATTTTTCAAGAGTTGCTTCTGATCTTTATCAAGTTTCGTAGTTGACAAAATCTCAGCGATGCTGACAACCCCCGATAATGGGGATCTTATCTCATGTGACATGGTTGCTAACATTTGCTTTGCTCTCATTGTTTCCTCTGTGATATAAATAGTTTTGTTAAGTTCAGTCTCTTTAGCCTTCTGCACTGCTATTTATTCCCTAAGTTTCCATACCCATATAATTCACACCAAGTTTCTCACCATCTTTACTAAAAACAGGTTCGACGTACATTAAGAATGTTTTGGCTCCAAACAATTATGTCTCAAAAGTAATTTCTCTTTTTGCTGGTAATCCTCTCTCAAGAACTTCTCTTTTGAAGTCTTGTGATTCTTTTACGCCTTTAATTATAAAAAAACTAAAAATTTAACAACTTTATTTAAAAAAAAAAAAAAAAAAAAAAAAAAAAAAAATTAACAACTTTATTTATAAAAAAAAACTAAAAATTTATCAACTTTATTTAAAAAAAAAAAAAAAAAAAAATTTAACAACTTTTATTATAATTTATCAAGTTTTATTAAAACTTATACTCTTTTACAACTTTTATTAACAACTTATACTTTTTTACAATTTTTATTACTCCGTAACAACTTACTTTAAAAAAAAAAAAAAAAAAAAAAAAAAAAAAAAAAAAAAAGTTTGAAAAACCGGTTTTGGAAATACTGTGTGCCCATGTATTTACCCACCCGGTTTTGGAATCATATGTCTCATCCTTATTTTTGTCTCCTCTCTAACTCACACACACACACACACAAAAATAATACTCTCATTTATCTCTCTTCTCTCTCTCTAATATCCGGCGAACTAAAAAAATATCCGGCGTCTTCTCCGGCCACGCATCACCGGATATTTTCACCCCATATACCAAACGATAGATCGGGAAAAGGTGATCATTTTAACATAGGGCACGCGCGGTATTTCTCACCGACGCGCCCTAGATCTAAAGTTTTAGAAGATGATATCTATGTTTTTTTGGTGTATAGTCTTAGAAGATGATATCTATGTTTTTTTGGCTTTTTCATAAGTGGCGTGCAAAGATTGTATCTTTTGGAAGAAAAAAGATCTTTGCATATATCATGCCCAATGTATGGTCCACGTATGGGGTTTTGACCCACGTGGTGGTCTTGTGACTATTGATGCTTTTGTGCTGTTTGGGGTGCCAATAATATTCGTTAAACTTGAGCTATGGCAGTTGGAAATTTTTCTGTGGTATTTTTGAGCCATGGCAGTTGGAATTTTTTTTTTTTTGAGTTTTTGGTATTCTTGATGTTGGGTTGATGATGTTGGGTTGATGTTGGTATTCATGATGTTGGGTTGATGATGGATTGATGTTGTTGTTGGTATTCCTAATGTTGGGTTGATGTTGGTATTCTTGATGTTTTTGGTTTCGAATTTTTTTTTCAGATCTGATAAGGTGATGATGATAAAAACCGAATGGACGGTAAAGTGAGATCAAATCTCACTTTGCAACCTTCGGGTTTGAGCCTAAAATTTTTTCGGGGCGATGATGATTTTTGAGCCTAAAAATTTTCCGAGGCGATGATGAAAACCGAATGGACGGCAAAGTGAGATAAAATCTCACTTTTGCAACCTTCGAACTGAGCCTCAAAAAATATCCGACTACGTTTTTTTTTAAGCTTTAAAACTGATTTTTGTTAAACAACTAGAACATGTATAAGTAAAAACTGATTCTTGTAAACAATCGGAACTTAAAAACTTGTAAAGAAAAAAAAAGTGTATTAAGTAAAAAAAAAACTGGAACTTGTAAAAAAAAATATATATATAACTTGCAAAAAAAAAAGAAAGGGTGAAAGTGACAAGGCACGGAAAATGATGTCGTCCCAATGATTGGCACGGAAACTTTAACACCCCCTAAAATTTTTTTAGGGGGTGCAAGATTAGTAGGACCCGAATTAATTTAGGGTCCTACTAATCTTGCACCCCCTAAAAAAATTTTAGGGGGTGTTAAAGTTTCCGTGCCAATCATTGGGACGACATCATTTTCCGTGCCTTGTCACTTTCACCCTTTCTTTTTTTTTTTGCAAGTTATATATATTTTTTTTTTACAAGTTCCAGTTTTTTTTTTACTTAATACACTTTTTTTTTCTTTACAAGTTTTTAAGTTCCGATTGTTTACAAGAATCAGTTTTTACTTATACATGTTCTAGTTGTTTAACAAAAATCAGTTTTAAAGCTTAAAAAAAAACGTAGTCGGATATTTTTTGAGGCTCAGTTCGAAGGTTGCAAAAGTGAGATTTTATCTCACTTTGCCGTCCATTCGGTTTTCATCATCGCCTCGGAAAATTTTTAGGCTCAAAAATCATCATCGCCCCGAAAAAATTTTAGGCTCAAACCCGAAGGTTGCAAAGTGAGATTTGATCTCACTTTACCGTCCATTCGGTTTTTATCATCATCACCTTATCAGATCTGAAAAAAAAATTCGAAACCAAAAACATCAAGAATACCAACATCAACCCAACATTAGGAATACCAACAACAACATCAATCCATCATCAACCCAACATCATGAATACCAACATCAACCCAACATCATCAACCCAACATCAAGAATACCAAAAACTCAAAAAAAAAAAAAAAATTCCAACTGCCATGGCTCAAAAATACCACAGAAAAATTTCCAACTGCCATAGCTCAAGTTTAACGAATATTATTGGCACCCCTAACAGCACAAAAGCATCAATAGTCACAAGACCACCACGTGGGTCAAAACCCCATACGTGGACCATACATTGGGCATGATATATGCAAAGATCTTTTTTCTTCCAAAAGATACAATCTTTGCACGCCACTTATGAAAAAGCCAAAAAAACATAGATATCATCTTCTAAGACTATACACCAAAAAAACATAGATATCATCTTCTAAAACTTTAGATCTAGGGCGCGTCGGTGAGAAATACCGCGCGTGCCCTATGTTAAAATGATCACCTTTTCCCGATCTATCGTTTGGTATATGGGGTGAAAATATCCGGTGATGCGTGGCCGGAGAAGACGCCGGATATTTTTTTAGTTCGCCGGATATTAGAGAGAGAGAAGAGAGATAAATGAGAGTATTATTTTTGTGTGTGTGTGTGTGTGAGTTAGAGAGGAGACAAAAATAAGGATGAGACATATGATTCCAAAACCGGGTGGGTAAATACATGGGCACACAGTATTTCCAAAACCGGTTTTTCAAACTTTTTTTTTTTTTTTTTTTTTTTTTTTTTTTTTTTTTTTTTTTTTAAAGTAAGTTGTTACGGAGTAATAAAAATTGTAAAAAAGTATAAGTTGTTAATAAAAGTTGTAAAAGAGTATAAGTTTTAATAAAACTTGATAAATTATAATAAAAGTTGTTAAATTTTTTTTTTTTTTTTTTTTAAATAAAGTTGATAAATTTTTAGTTTTTTTTTATAAATAAAGTTGTTAATTTTTTTTTTTTTTTTTTTTTTTTTTTTTTTTTTAAATAAAGTTGTTAAATTTTTAGTTTTTTTATAATTAAAGGCGTAAAAGAATCACAAGACTTCAAAAGAGAAGTTCTTGAGAGAGGATTACCAGCAAAAAGAGAAATTACTTTTGAGACATAATTGTTTGGAGCCAAAACATTCTTAATGTACGTCGAACCTGTTTTTAGTAAAGATGGTGAGAAACTTGGTGTGAATTATATGGGTATGGAAACTTAGGGAATAAATAGCAGTGCAGAAGGCTAAAGAGACTGAACTTAACAAAACTATTTATATCACAGAGGAAACAATGAGAGCAAAGCAAATGTTAGCAACCATGTCACATGAGATAAGATCCCCATTATCGGGGGTTGTCAGCATCGCTGAGATTTTGTCAACTACGAAACTTGATAAAGATCAGAAGCAACTCTTGAAAAATTGATGTGTATGTTATGAGTTAGTATGTGTGAGTTAGACAACTCTTGAAAAAAGACCAGACTTAAACGAAGGACCTAACGAAGGACCTAGCGAGGGCGACTTAAGACACCACTTGTACGTTCCAGATAACTTTAGCGAATATTGTATGACTGAAATTCCATTGGTTTTTCGACGCTGGATCATGGGGATCTTTAACGTGGAGGGTGATGGAAATTGTGGCTATCGAGCTGTTGCCGTAGGTCTTGGCCGTCATCAAGAAATGTGGCCCAGAATTCGAGCACTTGCCAGGGCAGAGGTAGACAATAACGAGGAAGTTTACAGGGAGCTGTGGGGTAATTCTTTTACATCTATACGTAACTCGATGAATTGGTTTAGGGGTGCAGCACAACATGTATAGACGATTACTGATTTATATTGTAAATGACAAAACATGTATAGACGATTACTGATTTATATTGTAAATGACAAAACATGTATAGACGATTACTGATTTATATTGTAAATGACAAAACATGTATAGACGATTACTGATTTATAGCAAACGACTCGTCATTTTTTGTTACATATTTCTTAGTTTCTAGTTATATTGTAATTTTGTGAACCATGTATCAACTATTAATCTATAACAAGATTGGTTCTTGTGAACCATGATATTACTAATTTATGTTGTGAATAATTATACAAATTCTTTTGGCCAGATGCAACAACAAAATCCTTACTTGTGTCGTTGTCAACGTGGATTAATAATTGAAAGAACATCCCACCAGCCCAATACTCGTGGTCTGAAGTATTATGCATGTCCTTTCTCAAAGGTAAATAATTAAACGTTTGCTTATTTGCGTAAATATATCAATAACTTGTTTGTTTAGAATACATTTCTTATAATTGTTTCGTCATGTAACAGCCAGGGACTAAAGACTATGGGTGTCGATACTTCATGTGGAAGGAAATATTTCAACAAAAGTACTTTGGTGAAGCCTCTTCTTCAACGCAGTGCTCAAACTGCGAAACTAAAGATACAACGATCAACATGCTATTGGCTGAAAACAATTTGTTGCAGGCAAAAATAAAGGCGTTGGAGGCATCACTGGAATTGGCAAGAAATCCAGTTGATCACGCATGTCAGCCGAGTGGAATACTCTATGAGCTTATAGATGACATTAATAATCTTCATGTGGAGTAGATTTCGTTGTAATATTGAAAACATTGTTGTTTTACTTGTTTAATGTTTTATTGTTATTGTTTAATTAAATGGAAACAAACACACAATTAAAAAGCATAACGTAAAATAAATATCATATAAAAACACTACACAATTAAATAATACGTGAACTTTTACCTTAAATATACGACGGATTAACAATTTTTTTTTCAAATTTTCATCTTGGCACGTGA
Organism: Chrysanthemum seticuspe; assembly: GCA_019973895.1. Taxonomy (NCBI): domain Eukaryota; kingdom Viridiplantae; phylum Streptophyta; class Magnoliopsida; order Asterales; family Asteraceae; genus Chrysanthemum; species Chrysanthemum seticuspe. The sequence continues at coordinate 37,724,282 of BPTQ01000009.1, forward strand.
ACTTGTTTAATATTTTAATGTCTAATGTTTTATTGTTATTGTTTAATTAAATGGAAACAAATACACAATTAAAAAAATAACGTAAAATAAATACCATATAAAAACACTACACAATTAAATACATTATACATATAAAAACATTACACAAATAAATATACTATGCATATACCCTAAACATTACACAATTAAATAAAAAAAAAAAAAAAAAAAAAAAAAAAAAAAAAAAAAAATCCAATCATTGGCCCAATGATTGGGACCAATGATTGGCCTATTGGGGTGCAAGGAAAGGAAATAATGGGGTGCAATATTAGATTTGCCCCATTAATTTATGGAAGTGCAGTACACGCCGGCTTTAGTTCATGTAATATTAAAAGAGAAAAGTACCAAAAAGTGCCAAAATCTTTTTGGTAGTCCCCTTCATGGTCAATTTTTTCCCCAATCTTCAAAATGGTCATGCGCAGCCACTCGACTCCGCAGCTCCACCCAAAATGTGACACATGTCATAAGGAAAGTACACTTTTTACTTTTTATTCTACCCAAATAACCACCAAAATTGCGCAACCGACGGCTACTCAACCTACTTTTACTCGACTTGCATTTATCCACGTGCAAAAAGTACAAAAAGTAAAAAAAAAAAAAAAAAAAAAAAAAGTACAAAACTACTGTAGCGCCATGTGAGATTAAAAAAAAAAATTTTAATTTTTTTTACGTTTTTTTTATAAAAAAAAGTTTTATGTTTTTTTTTGAAAAAAAAATTTTAAAAATAAATAAAAAAAAATTTACTTTTTTTTTTTTAAAAATTTTTACGTTTTTTTTAAAAAAAAAATTACGTTTTTTTTTAAAAAAAAATTTACGTTTTCTTTTAAAATTTTTTAAAAAATTAAATTTTTTAAAAAAAAATTACGTTTTTTTAAAATTAATTTTTTTTTTTTACGTTTTTTTTTTTAAATTACGTTTTTTTTTTTTAAAAAAATTAAATTTTTAAAAAAATACAAAAAGCAAAAAGTACAAAGTACAAAAAAAAATTAAATTTTTAAAAAAGTACAAAAAGCAAAAAGTACAAAGTACCTTTATGTCACATCCTAGCCGCCGGTTGCGCAAGCCGCCGGTTGAGTAGCCGGCGGTTGCGCAATAAAAGGTCTATTGGTAGTTGGGACACGTGTCACATTTTGGGTGGAGCTGCGGAGTCGAGTGGCTGCGCATGACCATTTTGGAGATTGAAGAAAAAATTGACCATGAAGGGGACTACCAAAAAGATTTTGGCACTTTTTGGTACTTTTCTCATAATAATATTAGTAAAGCTCGTTTAGGGCTCGCGAGCCTATTCGAGCTTTGTATATAGAGCTCGGGCTCGGGCTCGATTATTAAATGAGCTCTAATATAGGCTCCAGCTCGTTTAGCCTCAGCTCGTTCGAGCTTTTTACCGATTCGATCTCGAGCTTTTCACGAGCGGCTCGGCTCGTTTCCACCCCTAACAACAACTACTACTACTACTACTACTACTACTACATACGAAGATTTTTCATGTCACCTAACAGCTCACGAAGTAATGCATCCGACTGACATGTGTGGTCGTCAAGACTCCTTGCCATTTCAAGTCTTGTCTCCAGCATCCTTACTCTTGTCTCTAGCACATGTTTTTGTGATTCGAGCATGTTTATCCTAAGATCTTTGTCATTACAGCTTGACCACTTTGTTGGTGCAGATCCAGAAACTTGAGATGTTGAAGCAGAAGAGATTATTCTTAAGTACTCGTCAAATTGACTCTTCCACATAAAATATCCGCACCCATGATCTTTTTGTCTGGGCTGTTACATAATAAGAAAATTAAAAGAGATTACAACCCAGATGAATTTTATGTATGTGATGTTCTTAGCCCTATATTTCCGGCTCCAAAAGAACCCATAAAATGATTATATGGCTCCATCTTAGGTTTTGAAATTTGTGTGAAGATAAGAGGTTGTGAGGTTGAGTGGTTTTGAGGATAAGAGACTGTGAAATTCGAGTGAAGATAAAAGGACTATATAATGTGTTTGTCAGGTTGGTGGGAAGTTTTGGCTCCATATTTTTTGTGGGAAATTTTGGCGCAATTTTTTTAACATCTCATGTATAACCATATCATCTCGACTCATTCGTTTAATATATAGTTTACTAATTCGTTTAACATCTCGACTCGTTCGTTTAACATCTCATGTATAACCATATCATCTCGACTCATTCATTTAACATCTCATGTATAACCATATCATCTCGACTCATTCGTTTAACATGTTATGTAAAACAAATCATCCCGACTCATTCGTTTAACATGTTATGTATAACAATATCATCTCGACTCATTCGTATAACATCTCATATATAACGATATCATCTTGACTCATTCATTTAACATCTCATGTATAACCATATCATCTCGACTCATTCATTTAACATGTTTTGTTTAACCATATCATCTCGACTCATTCGTTTAACATCTCATGTATAACCATATCATCTCGACTCATTCGTTTAATATCTCATGTACAACCATATCATCTCGACTCATTCGTTTAACATCTCATGTATAACGAGGTCATCTTGACTCATTCGCTTAACATCTCATGTATAACCATATCATCTCGACTCATTCGTTTAACATGTTATGTAAAACAAATCATCGCAACTCATTCGTTTAACATGTTATGTATAACAATATCATCTCGGCTCATTCGTTTAACATATCATGTATAACCATATCATCTCGACTCATTCGTATAACATCTCATGTATAACGATATCATCTTGACTCATTCATTTAACATCTCATGTATAACCATATCATCTCGACTCATTCGTTTAACATCTCATGTATAACCATATCATTTGACTCATTCGTTTAACATGTTTTGTTTAACCATATCATCTCGACTCATTCGTTTAACATGTTATGTATAACGATACCATCTCGACTCATTCGTTTAACATCTCATGTATAACCATATCATCTCGACTCATTCGTTTAACATCTCATGTATAACCATATCATCTTGACTCATTCGTTTAATGATTTAATTGATTTAAATGATTTAAAGTTATTTAAATTAAATTTATAGATTTAATAGTGATTTAACTTAATTAAAATGATTAATATAAGTACAAATTATTTAACTTAGTTAATTATGATGTAAATAAATTTTAAAAGTTTTAAATTAATTAAAGATAATTTAGAAAATATTAAAATTAAAATTAAATGATTTAACTTAATTTAAATGATATAAAAGAGTTTTTTTTTTATTTTATTTTTTTTTTTTTTTATTTTTTTAATACACATTTTGGCGGGGACAAGTCCCCGATAAAAGTTTTCACCAAAATTTTAAGTTTTCCCTCTTCACATTTACTTTATCACGCCAATATTTTTTCGCTAAATCTAAAAACTTTTAGCGGGGACATGTCCCCGTCAAATGTCCTCCCCCAATTATCTTCTTACTAACTCATATATGAGTTCTTCACTTTGTAAAAAAAAAAAAAAAAAAAAAAAAAAAAAAAAAAAAAAAAAAGAAGACACACAGTCACACACTTCATCTTCATCGTCATCTCAAATACCACACTTCAGCACTACACCATTACCACACTTTACTACCGTCTCCACCACACCACCACGCCATCACACCACCACTATATCACCGCCACCACCACCATTGGGCACTTCTTCCTCTCTTTCTTTCTCTTCTTTTTTACAAAAACACACTAAGGTTAGTGTTTTTTATTTTTGTAATTTTTTTTAGTTCTAGTTAATTTTAGATTATGCTTATGTTTAATTTGGGTTTTTTTTTTTTTTTTTTTTGTTTGTGTTTGGTTAGCACCATAACCGGAGCTGGACCACCACCACAACCGGACCACAGGTAACTACCACCATCACAATTTTTTTTTTATGTTTAATTTGGGGTTTGTTTTTTGTTAATTAATTATAACCCGTGTATTATTTATGTTAGTTAGTTATAATTAGTTGATTTATGTTAAATATTTATGTTAGTTGTCGAAGGTAAAGATGAATATAAATTGTTTTGTCATGATTTTTATGCAATCTGTTGTTGTATATATATAACTTGATTGTTTTGATTCTCGTAAGTTTAATTTGTGTTGCTGTTTTTGTAACTATGTAGTCTTATGCACCATAAACTTTTAGTATTTGTATATGTTTAAGGCAACACAACAAATTCTACATATCGTACCTTACGGTGGTTGAATGAATGAATGTTAGCGAGCCCAAGCCTCGAGTCACCCCCACGTCAACTTGACTTATTTTCACTTTACATATGTCAATAGGTTTTCATTTCGTTTGTATTGTGCATTTTTCAACATGTCTGCACTTGCTATTTCTTTGCTTTTTCTTATATGAAATTGAGCTTGACTATGGTTGCTCATTTGTTTCTGTAATCATGTATAGGGATCATCTTCAATCAAGATTTCAAACACAACGCAATCATAGTGGTCAAAGCATAAAGTAATTAACTCTTCATCTGGCAAGGCATCAGTGACCTGCTACTTTGTTAATTCACCTTCTCTGGAGATCACTGGTAATTTCACATGACTGCTTTTACATTGTCATATGGTTACAGCAGAGGACGTTTCAGATGGAGCCGTGGTCCAGTGGAAGGGACGTTTCAAAGTCGATCTTTTATGCAGATCATAACCCAAAGGTATATAATTGAGTATCACAAAAACACCATCATAAATTCATGAATGGCATCTTGTAACTAGGACATATAGCTTAACAATGTTTAATAAATTATACTAACATCTGCAGCTTCCTAAGGTCTAAAGTATGAACACAAGATCAACACGAGTAAATAACAAGTATGAATGATGATAAAAGACCAGCAAAAAATCCACTATGAAAGCTACCATAGAGAGGTATGATATGTACATGATTGAAACTTGTTCAGTGATATGTTGTAATGACTCAAACAGCCACATAATGTTGTAACGACTCAAACTTGATCAATGATATATTGTAATGACTCAAAGTTATTGAATGATAACATGCTTATTTGTACCTGTTTATACTTGTGATTGTTTCAATGATATATTGTAACAACTGTTTTAATAGGTTATGTTCTTGAATGATCAGGTACTTTCAAAATATTTTCATAGCGGTTTAAGTCGGTTAGAGCTGGTATAGGGAAAGTGAGCTATGTAGAGTACTATATGCGATGTTATGTAGTTGTAGGCTTGCTATTTATATATTGCTACTTATGGCATTTGTATTGTCTTTGTATTAATTTGAGATGATTCTCGTGCAGAATCGTCACAGAAATTCAATGGGTAGTGGCTACTCTCAGCAAGGTTATCAAGCTCAACCCCCCATAAGTTGGGCCGCTCTAGTTCAACAAATGTAACAGTCGGGTTATGGCTACCCTCAAGTTGGTGCATACCCTCAGTTGATTTACTTATTTGTGGTTATAAAACTTATTTGTGATTCAATGAATAAAAGGATATTCTCAGATCGATGTATTGTGTTTGTGTTATGTTATTTGTGACTTTGTAGTTTTAGCAAGTTAATTTGTGGTGTTGTAGAAATTTGGCATGTATGTGTTTGGTGAGAACAGGTAGATTCTTTCCGGAAAAATTCTGGAAATTACTCATTTTGCAGCAATTTGCTGCAAAATGGGTCAGAGGCTTTCCCCGAGGACATGTCCCCGGCGAAAGTGTGAAACATAATTTCATAACATCACTTTTCCCGGGGACATGTCCTCGGAAAAAGTCCTGATAAATTATTTTAATCACGTAATTAGCTAATTAGCTAATTATTTGAAAATACTTTCCCCGGGGACTTGTCCCCGGCAAAAATGAGTGCCTTGTTGGACGTGTTTGACCGGCGTGAAATGGCAGCGGGACCCACATGTCCCCGGTAAAAGTGGACTTGCGTCCCCGGGGAAAATATTCCCGAGAGGGTATTTATAACAACTCGTAAATTTTCCTACTGATTTTTCGCGGCTAGATTTTTTTCTTCCTTTTCAATCTATAATCGCGACCAGTTACAGTTAAAATATAAAAATAAACTAGCAAAGCCGATGACAATATTTTTATAACAGTATTTCGAAGACGCTTCCAAAAATATAATTTTTATATTTTCAGACACTCGGAGAGTACGTTTACGTGAAGACCCGACAACACACGGGGTACAAATTATACTGTGTCTAATAATAAAATAAAAGAATAAATAAATCTCGTCCCACTTTATTTGTTCCCAGCATCTTTTTCTGTCTTCCCTACACGTCTCCCACGCTTCAAAACACCAAAATGGCGTGTTCTCCTCCCTTTTGAAAGTCAAAGTCTGAAATCATCTTCTTCATCCTCCCCAAATAGTATCCTACATCACTAGGTCTACAGGCTACACACTTTCTCTTCTTCCCAAGACCTCAAGTCATTTTCATCTCCATCTTCCAATGTTAAAGTCATTATGAAGGTGTAGAGATTGAAGATGTAAAGCGACCTTAGCTCCAATTGTGTACTCACCATCTTCCAAGCTCAAAAACATGTCGAAAAACTTCCCTTTTTGTTCTATTTTTACAACCATTCGAAGGCCAGCATATTCCCTCAATCTACTCACTCACAAATCCTAGCCTCACTTTGCCTTATCCCCCTCCCTAGCCGGTCACCCTCTCCAGCGCTGCCACCACCAAGCAACCGCCATCATCTACCACTGTTGCCGTCACATTTTGGGTTAAGAGGACGAGAAACAAGGTTTCGGGTTTCATTTTCATAAGCTAAGCGTTCACTTCGGGTCAGTTTCTAGTCGGGTATAAGCTTTTGAAAGCTAGTTGGCATGTCGGGTTTCTTCCACCTCGAGCTCTTCTCACTCGTTCACTCGACATCTCATTCGAAACCCACTGTGAGCCTCACTTTCTCATTTGTCCATTCCTTTGCACTTTTATTCATACACATGCACAATATATTTTTTTTACGTCACATGTAAGTATATACACATGCGCACAAACATGCAAACACATGATATAAAATGGTTTTGTTGCTTAAGAAAGCTTGTGTGGAAAAATCTTAATGTATACTTTTACTAATAAGCTCATGAATAAGCTAACACATAAACCTAGCATATTTTGAAATATTTAGAGAAGATGTATTTTGGAAAAACTCTACAGAAACCAATATAACCATAAGTTTTGAACATAGCTCGTTGAGCATGTATAAACCAAACCCAGCCCAGTTTTGAATCGCATATAGCCCTCTCAAGTGCAAGACATAACACCAAAGGACTTGTAGTCCAGTTGGTACGTTGCATGCTTTGTCTCCCACCACACCCATGTTCAAATCCTGCCTATGGCAGTGTATCCAACTCTTTATGTTTTTTGTTATTTTTATATCTTTCACTAATTGGCAGATTCGGCCCCTCGACTTTGTACCACTCACCAATTTCCTTAAAAACTCTTAATAAGTCTTATAACTTGTATTAAACTTTACATTTTCCCCTCCAACTTTAACTCACTTGACACTTATCTAAAAACTTTTATAAGTTTAAATATAATGTATCATTCTTTGTTTAAATAAATATGTTTAGCATTTTTTTTACGATCACATTCGCGTAAACTTTAAATGATATATTTGTCCTAGTGTATTATTTACCCCAACTTCAATAAATGTATATAACTTATATATATGTATACTCTCGAAACCCAAACAAATTTAATAAGTACTTTTCTACTTATAATTATTAATCCTTCGACAATACTTGAGCCAATATTTAATCCAACTCTTATACGATACGTTTCGTACTCATTATTTTCTCACATCTATTCCAAGAGTCAATACTTACAAACATTTGAAATGTTTTAAACATAAAATCTGTCACACAAGCAATATTAAACACAACCACTTGTAAACACTTAATTTTATTTACACACTTCGAGTCGTGAGTACACAAAACTGTAAACTAAGAATTGCCATACTAATTTAGGTTGCGTGTTGGAGCCACTCGTTACTCGAATCTTTTAGTGCTTTATTCATCGAGTTACTAAGGTGAGTTTATAGCCCCATTTTTACTCTTATTACTTGTTTTATAAAACTATGTGGTGAGAAACATGCAAAACTCTTTTCGAACTTAAAACTGATTACACTATTACGTGAGTTTATAGCCCCACTTTTACTCTTATTACTTGTTTTATAAATCTATGGGGTGAGAAACATGCAAAACTCTTTTCGAACTTAAAACTGATTACACTATTACGTGAGTTTATAGCCCCACTTTTACTCTTATTTACTTGCTTTATAAAACTATGGGGTGAGAAACATGCAAAACTCTTTTCGGACCTGAAACGGAAAACACTATTACGTGAAACAACCTTGAATCCCAACTATGCTACCGTTAGTTCCCTTTGGGGAGGCGCGATTGTTATGAATAGATCTATTGGGGATGACACCCCCGTTCGAGTTTGACCGGATAGGCAAACGTCGAACGTATACCATATCGTATTGATTGAGTGTACTGGAAATACACTTGTTGGGCTTTTATTTATCATGCTTCTAGATGCATGCACACTGTCGTAGTTTCGGTCGCATGAACTTGGTATTAGCGTAATAGCCTTTTTACATATAGTGTCATTCACGGAGATGCTATATGTGCAATTGTGGTCCAACTTGATTTCTTAAACTTAAACCTATGAACTCACCAACCTCTGTGTTGACATTTTAGCATGTTTTTTTCAGGTTTACTTATTGGCGTGAGCAATGGCAAAGGCATTCATTGAAGATTGGCATTCGAAGTGTTTCCAAACATTCTAATCCAAATTTTAATGGGACAACATATATTTTATGGGCTTTACTTCCGCACTTTGAAACAATGGTGTAAAACTATTTCTTAAATTGGATCTATATTTTGAAAATGAATTAAATTTTCCATTCTTTATTGCCTTGTGTTGCGTATATTGATTTAGTAGCACCTCATGACCCGAACGCTTCTGCTGTGAAATTTTGGGGGTGTTACAGTATTGGCGGGGGACTTTTACCGGAGACGTGTTCCCGGGAAAAGGTTTCGCAGGGGACTTGTCCCCGGCGAAAGACCTGATATTTCCCCTATGAAAACCCTGATTGTTGTAGTGGAGTCAATATCTCATATCGCGGTATACTGGGTCGAGATCAAGAGGATCCATTTAACACAACCGCATTAAGAAACGAAACGTCAAGATTTGTAAGGACTAGAAGTACAACATTTAAGATTTAAAATATTGTATAAAAAGTTAATGATTTATATACAACATACATATAAATTATATAAGCTAAAAAGCTACTGTAAAAGCTATAGTAAGTTTTCTCTATTCAAGTAAAAAATTAAGGGTAAAATCTATAAAATAACAACGTACTTTTCAAATTTTGCCAATTTGAAGCACTTATTTTTTTATTACATTACTTCACCAATGAACTTTCAAAATTTGTTCCGACTTACCCCATATGACCCGTTTATATTAAAATAATAACTGAAGCGACTATATTATCTTTGTATTCTTTAAAATTTGTTTCGACTTCACCAATGAATTTTCAAAATTTGTTCAAACTTTACCCATATGCCGAGGGTAATATAGTTATTTCAGTTATTATTTTAATATAAACGGGTCATATAGGTGAAGTCAAAACAAATTTTAAAAATTCGTTGATGAAGTAAGGTAATAAAAAAGTTAATGTTTAAAGTCGGCAAAATTTAAAAAGTACGTTTGTTATTTTATGGTTTTTAAAAAAAAATTAACATTATACTCCGTAAATTAATTTGCATACTTAAAATTTTGGAATTGTGGATTTCGTAAAGTGTGGCATATAAGAAGCATTTAATTGAATTTAATATGAAAACCTATCAGTTACCACTTACCAAGGTATCTGAACTTTAAAAAGCAACATTTAGAAGTTTATTTGCACGTCACAATCTCTTTCAAACATTTGAAAAGTATTTACAAATGGCTCTTAGCAACCCTCCTTCTTTCATCAAGATCTTGCATGATCATGATGCTTCTTACTTGGTACGTATTTATCAAATTTACACACACTATATGTATGTGCTGCTATGTGTTTTTTTGTTAGTGATATTCATTTTGTTTTGTAGGCATTGCCACATGATTTTGTCACGAAGTACATGCCGGACAAGATCCCTGAAGAAGTAGTGATTAGGTCAGCAACTGGAGGGTTTTTGTGGAATGTAAAAATGAATAAAATCGGCGAAAGTGTTTGTTTCGCCAAGGGTTGGAGTAAGGTTGTTGAAGATGCTCAGTTTGGTTATGAGGATATTCTTGTGTTGTGGTTTGTTGGTGAATCCACTTTTAAAATGTGGATTTATAGTCCAATTAATGGATGTGAAAAGATTTTGCTACGACAAACAAAACACAGTTAAACTTAAAGATTTTGCTACGACAAACAAATTTCCGATTCTGCCTCCCAAAATAAATTTTGCCCCCCAAAATATATGTTCAAGTTCCCTCTATGATAAAGATGATGACGTACGATAACAATTATTGAGACGTACGATGGTGATGATGACCCTTATATTTCTCCAGAATGCGTCGATTTTAAAATTAAACGATGATGATTCTTTTATTACGACAACGATGATGATGATTATGATGGTGTTTGTTATTGCATGTTTTCTCCCTAGCTAGTCTATTAAAAGTGCATGTTTCCTCAGATTGCATGTTTTCTCATATTGTAGTTTTTCTTAAATTGATGTGAACTTCAAAAGATTAAGAAACAAAGATTGGATTAACATTAAAAGAATGTTCTGTTTTCCAGTGCAGACGAGCAAGAATTTTATGTTCTTGTTTTTGTCGTGATTCCAATGTGGGATGATTGTCTTGAATGAAGAAAAATGATGTCGTTGAAGTTGTGGAGTGAGTGGTTGGGTGGATGAAGAAGATGAAGTTAGTTAAAAATGGTGGTGTGGATGTAATGTAATGGAAACAATTATCATGTTTATGGGCATTTTCATCAATTTATTACGTGACAAAAAGATCATATTCGGCCTAGATATCCGAGGGCAAGTTAAAAGTGTGATGTTAGCATTTTTTTTTATGTGGATTTTAGTTGAAGCTCGAAGGCTAAAAACAAATTGTTTTTGGCTTTGAAAGGTCGTTACAAATTATATCAAAACAATCAATTTTGTTTTCAGTTTTGAGGTGAGTGACAAATGGTACGAGAGTCGAAAGCAATGGATTACCATAAACTTATAACAATCTCAAATGTCTTATCTTACACCGATATGATGCTGGTTCAATGTCCGAATAAAACTAATATGCACCAAGCCACCAAGTAAAGAAACAATAGCCAAACCTGACAGTTCATGTTCCTAACAATGCTTTGTCGATTTTAATTTAGCAATACTTGAGAGAACTCATTTAACACACAATTCCATGTTTTCGAATTCGGTTTTGGTTCGTTAGCTGTAATTTACTAATATCATAATTCATAAATCAATAAACCCATGCATATTGTTTACACTTACATTATTTCACATCATACCGAATTATCATTTACTATGTTATTAAAATCGTTAAACCACAACGAAGTATTCCAATATGGCTCATTTTGAATGCTTTGTAACAGGTGATGTAAGCTACATAGATATCTATTTTAAGTTTTAAACACCAATTAACAAGTTCAAAAATCACTAAAATAGTCCAAAAAAACCCTTGTAACACCCATTATGACAAAACCAAGAATCATAGCTATATTTGGTTTATGCGTTTTATCAAGTAACTTAAAGTGTAATGATGACGTATAGTCTATATTCGGGTCACGAACCCGATTAATGACCGCTACTAGCGAGCCCAGCATGAACTGGGCTAAACCGATAAGTGTTTGGGCTCACGAAGGCCCAAACCCAAAGTTATTCATGGAACAAGATATCGGATATCTCCTAACTTTGGAGATAAGCGTTTACCAACCGAATTAGGCGGGATACGCCGAAGGTTGGGGAACACGAAACCAACAAGGATTCCGTGTGTACATAAAGGGAACCCTATCCCTCATTAAAGAGACGATGTAAACCCTAACTCTCCATAACCCTAAAACCGATTACTTACTCTCACGCCGGAGGATAATCGTGGGAAACAATCCCACGATAAGCCTAACGGTGTTTTCTGTTTTCTTAGTGCGCATGTCTCAAGCATTAAGATCCAATTGATACGGGAACCGGAGTCCATCCATGGGACCATCACTAAGAACTAAGCACTAGAATGACAAAGCATGGAAATCAGCGATCGCAAACAGACCCTACAGGAAAGAAGCTGCAAAGCGGATCAGCTTCTAAGCAGATATCTGGAACAACCAGTGTCGCTAAAAACCAAGGATCAGGCCCGGACCTGGTCTTCCCTAAAGTGGAACAACGCTCGGGGACAACCCAGGCCACTACAACCACCACCAGTGCAGGGGATCCACTGCGCACTCTCTTTGCCACTCCCCTCCAATCAGTGCTAGAAACTGACCTTTCGAAGGCACCAGATGCACTTGACAGAAACAAGGGCCCAGTGGTAGAAACAAACACCCTTACTCTAGAGGGGGTCGCACCGGAACTAGCACCGGGAGATTTCGTATCTCAAAATTACGAAACTTTGGCCGCACTCATGCAAGAGGAAGCAAAAAAGTGGTCGAGTCGAAGCCTGCATGCCCGACTCAATTTCGACTCAGAATACGAAACCTCCCCACCGCGCCGTCAGAAGGAAACGCGCGAGAAGGATAGCCGCCGACCCCCGGTGTTTAACAGAATTGGGAGGAGAGTTGAGAATGATGAGACATCTAACTCGCAGCATTCAGAAGGAAGCGAGGAGGATGAAACTGAGCGCAGGCGTACCAATGTCCACGCCAGGCTTGGTGGCCGCAGAGTCCAGGACAGACTTAGGCGAAGGTAATTGATTCAGCTCCAGACAGTCAGGTTTTATCACACAAGCTAACCACTTGTGAATGGTCAACCGTAATAAAAGTCCAAACAGTTTAGAACCAATTCAATTAAATCCAGAGGAGTATAGTGTATCCCCGGGTCGTTAAGTCCCAACGAGGTGTGAACACTGTAGTACAACGAATCTGTGATCGGGTGATATTGAATGGAAAAGGTTTGTGAATTTGGAATAATTATACCTAAAGAAAAAGTTTGTAAATTACAGGGGCTTAAATGCAAATTAAAGAAAATTAAAAAGCTAAATTATATTAAATAAACGCTATCACTATTTTTAAAATCGATGAACGTTTATAATCTAAAACTTACGTTTAAAATAAAATTACGTAAACGTACAAAATAAAACGTGAGTTTTAAGAAATAAAAGGCCTATAAATATGAAAATGATATTTTTACAATCCTAATAATAAAAGAAAATTATTAGAAAAAGAAAATTATTTTTAAACTATTTATCTAATTATTATTAATTAAAAACTATTTTTAACTATTTAATAATACCCTAAAATATAAGAAAATATGAAATAAAGCTAGAAAAGTGAAATTATGACTTAGAAATATAAAATATTATAAAAGTTATTTTAAAACTGAAAATATATTTTTTACACTTTTTATCTATTTATTATGAATTTAATACTATTTAAAACTAATTAAAATGCTAGAAAATACTATTTAAACTAAGAAAATTATGGAAAAATATTTTTTCAGTTTTTTATATTTATATTAATCTATGAAAATTGAAAACATATTTTTTTGAAGCTTTTCTGATTTATTTGTATTAAAAGCTATTTAAAAATGCTAAAAGCTGAAATTAAATGCAGAAAAATAGTAAATGAATAGTGAAAAATATGAAAACTTTCATAATATTCTAAATATAGGAAAAATAATAAAAGTGGTGCAGGTGTTCAATAATTAGGTTCTGTAGTGAAAAGTGCTTATAAATAAGCACTAAAAATAAGCTATAAGTACCAAATGAGCACCAAATTATCACAGAAGCTATAATATGCTAAAACTACTTAAAAGCAACCTATATCAACTAATCTAACCTCTAGAGTGCAAGCTAAAGAGGTTTGACTTATTTGCTTTTATAATGAAAACAACCTCTACCTTACCTACTTTAAGCTAAAGCCACAGCTTATCCAATAAGTAAAACTGAAAACCAGATTTGTGGATCTCAAGACCACCAACCAAAGATCAGTTGTACCAAATTTGAGCCTGATAGAAGCTAAAACGAACTTTCTACAAGCTTTGCAATATGCTTGAAAAGCTCAGCGTATGCTGAAAATCTCAGCATATGCTGAGTGAACAGGGCTGTTTGGACAGCTTATTTAGAGCTTATAAAGGTCTTCTAAAATTCCACAAAAATCACTTTTAAACACTTGACCAACTGAAGTTAATTGTCCCAGAATTTCAATTAAATTGGATCAGAAATGAATCCATGAAAATTCCAGAAAGTTTGGTGAAAACTGACTTTTTCACTTGTGACTAATTTTGACAGAAACAAGATTTTGACCAAAAACCTGTCAAAGCTTGATCAAACAGTACCAACTTTGGAACATGCACTTTAATCACTATATAGGACCTAAAATTACCAGAAATAAGGACCAAATAAGCTCAAGCTTGTGAGAAGCTTATATGAGCAATCAACTTTCTAAAATTGCACTAAACAACTAAAATCATCAAAACGACTCAAAACAGCTTAAAAGCTTCTACTAACAACTGAAAAATACTTAATTAATCATGATCAAACTTGAAGAAAGTGCAAATGAGCAGTGACAAGCTAGTTTGACCCATTTTAACCCAATATGCCAAACACCCCTTAATATCTTTGAAAACAAATTTTTAAAAGCTTATGCCTAAAACAAATATGACTAATACTTAAAAATGAACTTAAAATGACTGGATTACCACTTCTAAACAGAAATTTCAGACTTAAGAACAAAGTTGACTTTCGTTGACCCGTGTTGACTTTTGTTGACTTTTTCAAATTCTTTGCATAAAGGACAGGAAACTACTTTAATTCACTTAAATAAGCTTGAATAAGCTTAAACAAACTTATTGGAACCATTCAAACAGCATATAACATGAAAAACGAGTAAGAACAATTTTGGCGGGAAAACTAGAACAAGCAGGAAACATGGAATTGATGATTAAAAACACTTGAAATATGATTAATATGATTCATACAATACATAAGTAACAAAACCCAGCATTATTTTTGCATAAAACTTAAAACAGAATTACAAGTTACACTACGAATTGGTCTAAAAAACTGGGACAACTTTTCTTCTTTCTTCAATCTTTTTTATTAGTTATCAAAAAGCTTTTCTCTTCACTTCTAGCCCTTGGATTGGTTGAATTAATCTCAGCCCTTGATTTGTGATTTTGGAGCCAAAATATCTAAAGCCAGGTGTTGGTTGAGTGTTGAGGATAAGAAGGAGGTGGTGGTGAGTAGTTTGACAGCTGGGGGGATAAGGTGGACAGGTGGTGGGTGGTACCGTGGTATGGTAGCAGTAATGGTGGGAGAGGGAAGGAGAAACCAGGGATGTGGAAGTTTGACTGGTATTGACTGGGTTTTTAGTAAAAGGTGGGGTGGGTTTTGGGCCAGCTGGGTTATTGGATTGGATTTGGTTTGTGTTTGGGTTAAATAAAGGATCCGTTTGGTTTGTTGAAATAATAACACAAGGACCATTTGTGTAACATTCTGAAAATAAGGGACTGATCCTGCAACTTATCCAAACTTATCACAAGGGCTTAAATTGTAACATGTAAATAGTACAAGGGTATAATTTGATAAGTTTCCATTTTTTTAAATACCCAAGGACTATATTTGACACTTTTCAAAGTTGAGGGACTAAACTTGCCATTTTTGCAAACTTGAACTTCAAGGGTAAAATTTGTCATTTCATGATTCCTGGGGGACTATTGTTGATTTTTCTTCAAAATATTTTATCCAGGGACCATTTCTGACAATCTGTGAAAGTTCAGAGACTAAAACTGCCAATTTTGTAAACTTTGTTGTTTTTCATCAGTTTTCAATCCTTTTGCACTTGTAACACATAAAAAACACATTTTCATGATATTTGTAACATTTATATAGTCATTTGTGTGTTTTTGGCTGTTTTTGTGGGTTTAAACAAGGTAAAATATATGTGTTTTTAGACACATATCAAATCCCCCACACTAAACTATTGCTAGTCCCTAGCAATCTTTTATAAAAAATTAATGGATTTCATCTCTTTACCAAAAGCCATTACTTCTGGAGTAGCCAATTGTTTCAGTTCAAGTAAGAACCTTGGTACAATGATAACCAAATGATTTTGAGCAAATCACCAGCTTTCAACGGTTTTGATTTGTCTTTACCAGAAGCCGTTTGCTTCTGGACTAGCCAACTCTTAGATAAAATATCTTTGGTGAGTCGATTACCAATTATGGTTTTCCAACTGCCTTTACCACAAGCCATAAACTTGCGGGCTAGCCAACTTTTCACTAATTAAAGATATGGTGAGCTGAACACCATACAATTTTGGGCAAATTGCAAGCCATAAACGGATTTGAGATATCTTTACCAAGAGCCGTTTGCTCCTGGATTAGCCAATCCTTATGTGGGTTAGACATGGTGGACTGATTACCATTTGTTGTGTTTAGTACATAGTACTTCCACTAATTTTTTTTTTTTTTAAATTTGGCCATTTTGGGGGAAAAAGGGACTAAAAGGGTACATTTATGATCAAATTCGCCAGAATTTCCCCCCCACACTTAGAAATGAATATTGTCCTCAATATTCAAAGTCCCGGCTAATATGCCGAATCCTTGAACGTAAAAAGATAACATTACTAGCTAAGTGTAGAAACACAACAATTATTCTCTTTTTTTTTAATATTTACAATTTTCATTATTTTTTAGATCTATATACAACATGTGGGGTATCTCCCCCACACTAAGGTGGTACACACGGGTGAAAACCCATGTTTAACTACTGTTTTTGATTACCAAGTCGCTAGCTTGACTCGATCCCCGCATTCATTTGTTCATGGGGAAGTAAGTGGAAGAGACAATCTCCATCGGACTATCATTCAAGATGTTTGTATAAACATTGAAGTACGTGAAAGTTCCACACCGATGAGATATACATAGAACCGGCTCAAAAATGATAAATGAAAATGCCGGGATCAAAAATAGTGTCTTCACTCCCGAATGAGTGAAGAACAGGAGAAGCCACGGGATAGGTGAAGAAGAGAAAGAAAGTCATGATAATAATCTTGACTAACTCATCATCATCAGAAGGAGAATTCATAATAGCATGAATTTCATCTTTTAAGCTCAATTGGTCTAGACATATCCCGGGTGTGTCTAGATCAAAGTAGAAGTTATCATACTCCGGTAGAGATATGATATGAGTGAGTTCACAGGAGAACTCCTCAAAGGCGAATGATTCATATTCGGGATTGATTTGAGTGAGTTCACTAGGGAACTCCTCAAAAGTGAATGATTCATAATCGGGGAGAGAATTATGAGAAGTGGTAATACCACTAATCTTCTCTCCCATATGATCAAAATGGAACGTTTGCAATTCCGGGATAGAATCATCGAACAAAAGTTCACTATCCTCAAAGGGGATAGGATATGAAGTAGGCTTTTCATTAAAAGCCTCGATTCTAGAAATGAGAAGATTAACATTCAATAATGTAAGACGAAGAGCTTCGTCTTGGATTATTTCTTCATCATTCTCTTATCCTAAGCTGACAAGCTCATAAGGTAATTCCCCCACATAACTTATGTCTCCACAAGATAAAGAATAGTCCTCATCAGAATCAGAGAACATCTCAATCTGATCATTTTGGAAGACAAGAGGAGGAGGAATATCACACACATGATCAAGAATTCCCTGTGATTCTCTTGGAATTGGGACAAGGTTCTCAACATTAGACTCTATGAATTCGTCCGATTCTTTTTCAGGAACAGTGTCAAGATGCTCGTCCCCCATGCTCAGAGAGTGAGTGGGAATATCGGGTGTGATAACATCAGACTGAGGGAGTTGAGAAGGACTAGCATACATATGTTTTATACTTTCCATTTGTTCTTCTGCTAGTAATTCCATCATAGTCTTTTCTCCCTGAGTTTTCATGGAAGGAATTTCAACTGATGAACTTGATGAACCTGTACAAAATTGACTAATATCAAGGGTAACTTCATCATCATCGTCATCAGGAATGAAACGGAATCGAGAGCTAGATTTGGCTGCTTTTTCTTTTGCAATTGATTCCCTAATAGATTTTTCAAAGGCAATTTGGGAATTTAATTTAGCATCCCGCTCTTCAGCTAGCAATTCTTCCATGGATTTCTCATTTGGATTATCTTGGGAGTGTTTACATTCCTTCAAATCTTTCACTAAATCCAAAAGATCAAGGAGAAGATTTTGAGGAAGTGGCTCAGGCTGAGGTGGTGCCTGATTCATTTGGTACTGTGGAGGTTGGTCATGATACGAAGAGTCGTAATTGTTACAGGGAAATGGATTCCTTGTTTGACAATCCGAGTTAGAGTGAGGACCTCCACAGTACTCACAACAGTAAAAATGATGTGGCTGTGAGTTATATGTGTTGTAGTCATAATTGTTATCAGGAACCTGCTCATAGACAAGCGTGTTTCCCGATTGACAATCAGAACTGGAGTGTGAACCACCACAGTACTCACAACAGTAAAACTGCTGAGTCTCACAGTGTGGTAGCTGATGGAATAAATCAGTTGTGTTATGGTAGGAATAGGGATCCTGGTTATAGACAGACCCATTTCCTGATTCCACCATGCTACAGCTGGGGCAATTGCCACCATTATAAGGACCACCACACCATTGACAACCAAGAGGGTGAGGATAAGACATAGAAAGAATCAAAGGTTTACAAGGGGTTGGGATGAAGAATCAAAGATGTGAGAGGGTAAAGATGGATATTTTTGGATTTTTGGATAATATTTTGTAAAAATAAGAAAGAAAATCTTTTTGGGTTTTTGTGTTTGTTGAAAACTTGAATAAGAAAAATGTTTTTGGTAATCGATCCGTCAAACGAATTAACTTCACGATAATTTTGGTTTTATATGAAAACAAGGAAATATAGACAAAGATGGTAAATATACAATGGGTGTATATTCAATAACAATGATGCTTCAAATTCATAGTACGCTGCACACCTCCCCGGCAGCGGCGCCAAAATTTGATTCAGCTCCAGACAGTCAGGTTTTATCACACAAGCTAACCACTTGTGAATGGTCAACCGTAATAAAAGTCCAAACAGTTTAGAACCAATTCAATTAAATCCAGAGGAGTATAGTGTATCCCCGGGTCGTTAAGTCCCAACGAGGTGTGAACACTGTAGTACAACGAATCTGTGATCGGGTGATATTGAATGGGAAAAGGTTTGTGAATTTGGAATAATTATACCTAAAGAAAAAGTTTGTAAATTACAGGGGCTTAAATGCAAATTAAAGAAAATTAAAAAGCTAAATTATATTAAATAAACGCTATCACTATTTTTAAAATCGATGAACGTTTATAATCTAAAACTTACGTTTAAAATAAAATTACGTAAAGGTACAAAATAAAACGTGAGTTTTAAGAAATAAAAGGCCTATAAATATGAAAATGATATTTTTACAATCCTAATAATAAAAGAAAATTATTAGAAAAAGAAAATTATTTTTAAAACTATTTATCTAATTATTATTAATTAAAAACTATTTTTAACAATTTAATAATACCCTAAAATATAAGAAAATATGAAATAAATCTAGAAAAGTGAAATTATGACTTAGAAAGGTCTAAAATATTATAAAAGTTATTTTAAAACTGAAAATATATTTTTTACACTTTTTATCTATTTATTATGAATTTAATACTATTTAAAACTAATTAAAATGCTAGAAAATACTATTTAAACTAAGAAAATTATGGAAAAATATTTTTTTGGTTTTTTATATTTATCTTAATCTATGAAAATTGAAAACATATTTTTTTGAAGCTTTTCTGATTTATTTGTATTAAAAGCTATTTAAAAATGCTAAAAAATGAAATTAAATGCAGAAAAATAGTAAATGAACAGTGAAAAATATGAAAACTTCCATAATATTCTAAAATATTATTCTAAATATAGGAAAAATAATAAAAGTGGTGCAGGTGTTCAATAATTAGGTTCTGTAGTGAAAAGTGCTTATAAATAAGCACTAAAAATAAGCTATAAGTACCAAATCAGCACCAAATTATCACAGAAGCTATAATATGCTAAAACTACTTAAAAGCAACCTATATCAACTAATCTAAACCTCTAGAGTGCAAGCTAAAGAGGTTTGACTTATTTGCTTTTATAATGAAAACAACCTCTACCTTACCTACTTTAAGCTAAAGTCACAGCTTATCCAATAAGCAAAACTGAAAACCAGATTTGTGGACCTCAAGACCACCAACCAAAGATCAGTTGTACCAAATTTGAGCCTGATAGAAGCTAAAACGAACTTTCTACAAGCTCTGCAATATGCTTGAAAAGCTCAGCGTATGCTGAAAATCTCAGCATATGCTGAGTGAACAGGGCTGTTTGGACAGCTTATTTAGAGCTTATAGAGGTCTTCTAAAATTCCACAAAAATCACTTTTAAACACTTGACCAACTGAAGTTAATTGTCCCAGAATTTCAATTAAATTGGATCAGAAATGAATCCATGAAAATTCCAGAAATTTGGTGAAAACTGACTTTTTCACCTTGTGACTAATTTTGACAGAAACAAGATTTTGACCAAAAACCTGTCAAAGCTTGATCAAACAGTACCAACTTTGGAACATGCACTTTAATCACTATATAGGACCTAAAATTACCAGAAATAAGGACCAAATAAGCTCAAGCTTGTGAGAAGCTTATATGAGCAATCAACTTTCTAAAATTGCACTAAACAACTAAAATCATCAAAACGACTCAAAACAGCTTAAAAGCTTCTACTAACAACTGAAAAATACTTAATTAATCATGATCAAACTTGAAGAAAGTGCAAATGAGCAGTGACAAGCTAGTTTGACCCATTTTAACCCAATATGCCAAACACCCCTTAATATCTTTGAAAACAAATTTTTAAAAGCTTATGCCTAAAAAAAATATGACTAATACTTAAAAATGAACTTAAAATGACTGGATTACCACTTCTAAACAGAAATTTCAGACTTAAGAACAAAGTTGACTTTCGTTGACCCGTGTTGACTTTTGTTGACTTTTTCAAATTCTTTGCATAAAGGACAGGAAACTACTTTAATTCACTTAAATAAGCTTGAATAAGCTTAAACAAACTTATTGGAACCATTCAAACAGCTTATAACATGAAAAACGAGTAAGAACAATTTTGGCGGGAAAACTAGAACAAGCAGGAAACATGGAATTGATGATTAAAAACACTTGAAATATGATTAATATGATTCATACAATACATAAGTAACAAAACCCAGCATTATTTTTGCATAAAACTTAAAATAGAATTACAAGTTACACTACGAATTGGTCTAAAAAACTGGGACAACTTTTCTTCTGTCTTCAATCTTTTTTATTAGTTATCAAAAAGCTTTTCTCTTCACTTCTAGCCCTTGGATTGGTTGAATTAATCTCAGCCCTTGATTTGTGATTTTGGAGCCAAAATATCTAAAGCCAGGTGTTGGTTGAGTGTTGAGGATAAGAAGGAGGTGGTGGTGAGTAGTTTGACAGCTGGGGGGATAAGGTGGACAGGTGGTGGGTGGTACCGTGGTATGGTAGCAGTAATGGTGGGAGAGGGAAGGAGAAACCAGGGATGTGGAAGTTTGACTGGTATTGACTGGGTTTTTAGTAAAAGGTGGGGTGGGTTTTGGGCCAGCTGGGTTATTGGATTGGATTTGGTTTGTGTTTGGGTTAAATAAAGGATCCGTTTGGTTTGTTGAAATAATAACACAAGGACCATTTGTGTAACATTCTGAAAATAAGGGACTGATCCTGCAACTTATCCAAACTTATCACAAGGGCTTAAATTGTAACATGTAAATAGTACAAGGGTATAATTTGATAAGTTTCCATTTTTTTAAATACCCAAGGACTATATTTGACACTTTTCAAAGTTGAGGGACTAAACTTGCCATTTTTGCAAACTTGAACTTCAAGGGTAAAATTTGTCATTTCATGATTCCTGGGGGACTATTGTTGATTTTTCTTCAAAATATTTTATCCAGGGACCATTTCTGACAATCTGTGAAAGTTCAGGGACTAAAACTGCCAATTTTGTAAACTTTATTGTTTTTCATCAGTTTTCAATCCTTTTGCACTTGTAACACATAAAAAACACATTTTCATGATATTTGTAACATTTATATAGTCATTTGTGTGTTTTTGGCTGTTTTTGTAGGTTTAAACAAGGTAAAATATATGTGTTTTTAGACACATATCAGTAATCCCCAAGTGAAAGCCTTGCAAGTGCAGATTCTGAGGACAGTCGGCGCAAACGCCGAAGAAGGGAAAATTCGTCCTCTGGTAATTCCTCGGACAACGAGGATAGCGAAACTGGACACTAGAAGTCCAAGAGGAAATATCGTGACCAGGAGGAGGAAGACATGTCTCTTCCATGGCGGCGCCAAAAGGTGGATGCGTTCACTCAACGGATCAGTAATTTCTCAGAAGATAAAAGAAGGCGCATGCCTGCTAATGTCAAAACCTATGATGGGACAGGTGATCCTGATGATCACCTAAAAATTTTTAAATTAGCCGCTAATATCGAAAACTGGCCACAACCTGTGTGGTGCCACATGTTCAATTCCACACTAGTGGGAAACGCGCGGAACTGGTTCAGTAAGCTTCCACGCAGAAGCATTGATGGCTTTGAAGAGTTGAGAAAGGCGTTTCGCCTAAACTTCACTCAACGAAAGAAGTGCGCTAAAAACCCTGTCGAACTCGCCAGGGTCAAACAGCGCCAGGGGGAATCTACAAGCGCTTACATGGAGCACTTCAAAGATGAGTGCATACAGGTTAAGGCATGCCCCGAAGTGCTGAAAATCTCAGGGTTCATGAACGGGATAAATAACCCAGAACTCATCAAAAAGCTGAACGACAAGATCCCCCAAACCTTTGATGAACTTATGAAACGCACAAGGTCCTTCATCCAAGGAGAAGCCGCCGCGGCGGATAGCAAGAGAGGCTACTCAAACTACCGGTCACAGGAACAACCTGGTAGACAATCCACTGACCGGAGTAGCAACCGTAACAAGAACTACAACGGCCAGGGGAGCGGACGAGATAATGATAGGTATACCCCGCTGACCAAGACTCCAAAGGAAATATTCGCAACAGAAGGCGCGAACTTTCCAAGACCCCCACCGATGCGCACACCATAGGATCGGCGCGTGGGGAGTGGGTACTGTGACTATCATGGACAAAAGGGCCACACCACCAACGAATGTGTCAAACTGCGCCAACTCATTGATAAATTAAGTGAAAGAAGGCAGATTGGACCATTTGGTTAAGAACATCAAAGAAGGAAAAGATAGGCAGAAGAGTGGGAACAAGAAAGAGGGACCCAAAGATAAGGCTGACACCATCTACATGATACAATCATGGCAGCGAGTAACTAGGCAGAAGGTCAGCTAGAAATTTTCCCGTGGTAGTGAAATCTATTTCCCCATCTTGATTGCGGACAACGCAGTGGTAGAGCCACTCACCATTGAAATTAATGCGGGGGGTCACGATATCCACCGCATGTATGTTGATGGAGGAGCATCTGCAGACATAATGTACGAACACTGTTTCAAGCGACTGCGACCTGAGATACGCAGTCAGTTAAGCCCCGTCATGACAGCGTTGACTGGTTTTACAGGAGAAAATATATGGCCTATGGGGAAAATACGCCTACTAGTCAATGTGGGTAATAAAGAACACTCTGCGACAGCCTGGATGGATTTTATGGTGATCAAATCCCCTTCGCCATACAATGGAATTATCGAAAGACCAGGGATATCAACCATGCATGCAGTACCATCTACAACACATGGGATGCTCAAATTCCCAGTGGAAGGTGGTATTGTTACTCTCTACAACGCCACTGTACCACATAGAGAATGTAACGCGATTACATGCAAGATGGCACCCATTCCAGAACAGCGCGCGACCAGAGTTCCAAGCCTGAAGGTTGCAATTCATCCTGATTACCCAGAACAGGAAATATCGATCGGGGGATCGCTGTCGGACAACGGCAAGGCAGCTGTGTGCGCACTCTTGCAAAAGAACCTAGACATCTTTGCATGGGAGCCAAAACACATGACTGGGGTACCACGTTCAATCACAGAACACAAGCTGAGAATCCGACAAGGATACTCACCAATACGCCAGAAGAAGCGTGGCCAAGCTCCAGAGCGCGCGCAAGCAATTCTGGCAGAGGTACACAAACTTGTGGAGGCAGGGATCATGCGAGAAGTTTACTACCATGACTGGCTTTCTAACCCAGTAATGGTCAAGAAGAGTGACGGTAGCTGGCGGATGTGCGTGGACTTCATAGATCTCAACAAGGCTTGTCCACAGGACTGCTACCCACTACCGGAGATAGACTGGAAGGTAGAATCTTTGTGTGGATACCCACTCAAGTGCTTCCTAGATGCATACAATGGATACCACCAAATCCAGATGGCTAAGGAAGATGAGGAAAAAATAGCCTTTCATACAAGCAAAGGCGTCTACTGCTATACCAAAATGCCCTTTGGCTTGAAGAACGCAGGCGCCACCTATCAGCGGTTAGTAGATAATGCATTTGAAAAACAGGTGGGCCGCAACTTAGAGGTTTACGTTGAAGACCTAGTCATAAAAAGCCATACTAAGGATGAGTTGGTGCCCGACATTGAGGAAACATTTAGGACACTCAAAGAGATCAACATGAAGCTAAACTCAAAAAAGTGCACTTTTGGCGCTACAGAAGGCATGTTTCTCGGATACCTGATAGAACCTGATGCCATCAAACCATGTCCAGAAAAAACTAAGGCTGTTATCGAACTTCCTTCACCGCGCACGTTGAAGGAAGTCCAATCTCTCAATGGAAAACTGGCCGGTCTAAATAGATTCTTGTCCAAGTCAGCTGACAAGTCACTACCTCTCTTCAAGACACTCAAGAAGTGTATAAAAAAGGGAGATTTTCGCTGGACTACGGAGGCAGAAGAAGCCTTCACACAACTTAAACAACACCTAGCAGCGCTCCCCATACTAGTCGCACCCCGACCAGGGGAAGAATTAATTATGTACTTATCTGCGACACATGGAGCAGTCAGCACGGTGCTGCTGACGGACAGGGAGTCACTACAAACACCGGTGTACTTTTTCAGCAAAGCGTTGAAGAAAATAGAGATTAATTACAGCGCAGTGGAGAAGTTGGTCTTGGCGTTAGTGTTCACCGCCAAACGGCTGCGCAGGTACTTCCAGGCGCACCCCATAGCAGTAATCATAGATCAACCGATCTAGCAAATCATCTCCAAACCCGATGCATCGGGACGACTGCAGAAGTGGAGTGTGTTGCTAGGTGAGCACAACATCTCCTACAGGCCACGCACTGCTTTAAAGAGCAGATACTAGCAGGTTTCATCATTGAAAAACCAGACACTGATGATGCGCCAGCACCAAGCAAAAAGAAACTACAAGATCCATGGATCTTGTTCACGGATGGATCTTCATGCGTGGATGGGTCAGGAGCAGGCCTCATCCTCACAAGCCCGGAAGGGTTGGAGTTCACTTATGCACTGCGTTTTGAGTTCACAGCGACAAACAATGAGGCAGAATATGAAGCCCTAATCGCCGGACTACGCATTGCAGCTCGAATGGGTGTACGCAACCTGGAAGCAAATGTGGATTCCCGGTTAGTAGCCAACCACGTGTTGGGCGAATATGTGGCTAAAGAGGAAAATATGATCCAATACCTCAACAAGACCAAGGCACTAATCCAAGGCTTTGACAGGTTTACCATCAAGTAGGTTCCTAAAGGAGAAAATCGAAAGGCGGATGCACTAAGCAAGATTGCATCCACAAGCTTTGCACACCTGTCAAAACAAGTGTTGGTGGAAACATTGAAGAGCAAATCCATCTCGGAGATGGAAATATCCATGGTAATAGATGAGGAAGATCCTACGTGGATGACACCAATAATGGAATTCATAAGCAAGGGCGTATTGCCCCAAGAACATAAGGAAGCCCGGAGAATACGTCGCACAGCACAGCGGTTCGAACTTCGAGAAGGTGTACTATATCGGCACTCCTTTCTGCAACCATGGCTCCGCTGCGTCGGTCCCTTACAAGCAAATTATGTACTCAGGGAAATCCACGCTGGTTCTTGCAGCATGCATTCAGGACCACTATCCGTGGTAGCGCGCGCTTTATGGTCAGGATACTACTGGCCCACCATGCACCGTGATGCGCGGGAATTAATAAGAAAGTGCGGCGACTGTCAGGTTCATAGACCCATCCCGCGCCAACCACAACAGGAGCTAACGCCTATCACGGCGCCATGGCCATTCTACAAGTGGGGTATAGACATTGCAGGTCCCTTCCCCGTTGCAGCAGGAGGATTGAAGTTTCTCATAGTGGCTATAGACTACTTCACCAAGTGGATCGAAGCAAAACCAGTTGTAACAATTACTGGCAATCATGTCAAACGCTTTGTTTGGGACAATATTGTATGCCGCTTCGGATTACCTGGGGAAATCATCTCGGACAACGGGAAACAATTTTGTGACAATCCCTTCAAGGACTGGTGCGAGAAGTTGAATATCACGTAGCACTTCGCATCAGTTAAACATCTACAAACCAACGGCTTAGTAGAGCGTGCAAATCAAAGTCTAGGAGAAGGAATTAAAGCACGTCTGGACAAGCACAAAGGAAGGTGGGTAGAAGAATTATCGCATGTTCTGTGGGCGCACCTTACTTCAATCAAAACTAGCACGGGGGACACTCCCTTTTCTCTAGTCTATGGGACAGAGGCCGTCATACCAGCCGAAATTGGGATGCCGACTATTCGCACTGCTGAAGTCAATATGGCAACCAATGATGACGAGCGGCGTATTAACTTAGACCTGTTGGAAGAAAGACGCGAGCGCGCAGCTATATGTGAAGCAAGATCGAAGTCAAAAATGAAGGGATACTATGATGCTAAAGTACAAAGTGTTTCATTCAGACCAGGTGACTTCGCATACCGTGCCAATGATGCGAGCCACGCAGAAGACACAGGCAAACTTGGACCGAAGTGGGAAGGACCCTATGAGGTTATTGAAGCATTAGGAACAGGCGCGTACAAGCTACGTGACATGGATGGTCGGGAACTACCGCGTACATGGAACATCTGCAATCTCAAGCGATGTTATCTCTAGGAATGGCTACGGCCCAGCGCACCGACACTCTTGCACTTTAGTGCCCAATAAATATCCGTGTATTTACATTTTTTTTAGGGAAATGTCTTATTTATTTTCTTTCATAAAAACTTGCAAGTATTAATAAAACGTCGTGGTTTCTAGCTAACTCCGCGGCACATTTCAATTTTTTATTTCCATATACCTTATGTCTTAACATTTTCTATCTCTTGCCTACATGGCGTGCATGGTACAAGGATAAGTAAACCTACTAAATAACTCGTTGAGTAAGAGGGTTGCAAACCCATCAACATTGGATCACGTATCCTTGTTAAACACCTTGTTCTTGAGACGTTGGAATAAGTTCGGCGCGCACCCCACGACGGGTGCGCTACTATGCATACTGTGCGCGTTTAACAAATTAGGAATCAAGATACTTGACTCCTTGATATGATATTTACATTACAAGCTACAATAATACCAACACGTTATTCAACAAAAAGGAGAATTTTATTAACCACCATGCGTTCTTACAAAATGATGTTTACAATACAAGTCCTATCTACATACTATTACAACGTCTAAGTGACGAATTTCCTACACAGCTTGCAGCGCTCCCAACCTCATTCAGCTTCTTCAGTAGGTCAGAATCTTGACGCGATACCGTGGCAACAATAAGCGGTATCCCGTCAGATCTGGGGAGATGTGCTGCGCCAATACCGCACAAAACAGCCTTACCTTTAACCCCTTCTTTTTTGGCAAGTCTGGTAGCATGCGCTTCCAACACTTGCTTCAATGGTACCTCCTTCTCCAAAGCGAAGGGGTTCAAGATATCCTTGGGGCGAGTAAATATAGGCACTTAGAGTTGCGATTCATCGGGTTTCAAAAAATGGTCCAGCTGCGCTTCTTCATTTTCACTACGATGCCGTGCTAAGGTCAGCCCCTCCATAATAACCCCTATCGGATAATCCTGGTCGCGCTCTAACTCATAAATCAGGGGAAGCTCCAATGACTTCATCCTCTCCATAGCAGCCACCAGCTCATCATATGATTGTGCATTATACCCGGGTACCTTATAAGCAGGCACCTTCAACAACTTAGCCTCATGCAGCTCCTCAACAGCCTCTGCTTTAACCCGCGCCAGTGCGCACTGAACCACTCCCCCAAAGGCGTCCACCACATCCTGCGACTCCAAGGTACTGAGCGCAGCAAGTCGCAGACCATGGCCAATAAGCCATCTGCGCTCAGCGATTGTAGATTGAAGTTGGGGATATAACTCCTCATCATACTCCAGGCTGAGCTTGCGCAACTTCATCTCCTGCGCTTCCAGGGCACTGTGCACAGTCGCACCAAAGTTTTCCAACTGCGAAGTCAACTCTTCCTTGCCCTTCTCTAGATACTTCAGTGCCCAGAGACACGAAGCCTTGTACCCTGATGACTCAGCACGCTCTTGGTTTATTTGACCCATCAGCGCCATCTTCTCTTCAGCGAGTTTTTGGGCATACGCACTCAGGCCCTCTGCCTCAACCTTGGCACTAGCCAACTGCGCCTCCAGCGACGCAATTTTTTGATCCTTCTGCGCGCCTTGGCTGCCTTCCCCAGAAACCTTAGCCTTTAGCTTCTCCACTAATGAAGCTTGATGCGCAGCCGCCGCCATCAACTCCTCAACAAGCTGGTCCACGGGCGTATCCCCAGCCGCCAAGGGCCCAGCGTTTTGATTGTTGGGCTCGGAGAACTCAGAACGTACAGGGTTCTCTCTGGGGGCGACTTCGCAGACTGTTCAAACCTGCACACAAGACAGGGAATTATTAATTGTTTCATACTGATTTGATCGTTTTCGTACACAAATATTTTTCCGAAGAAATACAAAGGAATGTATTTCCCGGGTCGTTTTCCCAACGAGGGATGAATGGAATTTCCAACTCACGTCTCAATAATCGGGATTTGAATGAGAAAAAGGTGGGTAATATGATATATTCTAAACTACGGGATAAGGAAAGCAAATGGAACATATAATCTACGGGAAATTCTAAACGCGATTATACTAAAACGTAATTAATAAAACGCGATTAAAATGCAACTACGTCTAAATGATACCCTAAAAAGGCCTAAAAGTACTTTTACTCTAAAAATGTGATTAGAAAACTAATTTAGAATTAAAACTATTTTTTTGGATTTTTCTTGATTTTATAAAAATTAAAAACTAATTTAAACTATTTAAAACTAATTAAAATTCTAAAAATTACCAAATAAAGGGAGAAAAATAAGGAAAAATCTTTTTTATGCTTTTTATATTTTTCTTAAACTAAGAAAATTGGAAAATTATTTTTTGGAACTTTTTCTCAATTAATTGCTATTAAAGCTAATAAAAAATTGATTAAAATCTATTTAAAATGAGAAAAATAGTAAATGAAGACCAAAAATTATGAAATCTTCAGGAAGATTCTAAAAAGTTAATATGAATCTAAGAAAAATGAAAAAGAAGCAGCTTATGTGTAGAAATTAAGAGAAGTAGTGTAACAGCTAGTGTAATAAGCTAGGAAAAAATAGCAAATAAGCTAATAAGCTAACCAAACAATGACTTCAACTAAAGAGTACTGAAATAAGCTAGTTACAACTGACTATCACTATTCCTAACAAGCTACAAGCTCAGGACCTATGATTAAGCCAACTGTTATTTCTAACCAAACAGTGAAACACCCCTACTGTTGGGGCTTAAGCACCAGCTTATAGAATAAGCTAAACAGAAAACCACTTATGCAATCTTAATGAGCACCTGGCCAACTATGATTGTGCAAAAATCCAGGTCCTAACTCTCTGAATTGAAGCAGATGCAACAGAAACAAAGTGGCCCGTTTCACACTCAAGTGTGAACAGGGCAGATTTAAGCTAAAGTACTAGCTTATTTGAAGCTCAAAATGACCAAACCAGTTGAAGCAAAAAGTGATTATCAAAACAAGACCAGTTGAACTTTTAATATCCAAAGTTTCAAACACTAACACTCAGAAATGAATTAGAAATTGATGCACAAAGTTTTATTGAAAACTGCAATTGACAGATTTGACTTTTTAAGAACACAACTAAACTTTGACCAAACTCAGTTTTAATCCAAACTTATGAACTGATTAAGATGTTTTAACACTAATAATGATTACCTAAAGCTAGATCTATCAATTTTGAACCAAATTGCAGTATATGAAACTAACTGATATGAGCATACACAGATTCTAGATCAGATAACAAAGAGATTTGACTTTTAAAGTGAAACTGCTATAAACAAGACCTCAAATGACTTATAATCAACAACTTAAGCTAGAAACAACTACTCCTAACAGATCTACTAACCTCTAGTACAATAATATCAGCAATACCAAACACAAGTTATCCTACTGATTATAGAACTACAAACTGATCTAGACTAGATAAGACTTAACAAACATTAAACAAGCATCAAACAGTACTAATTAAGACTAATTGACAGATTCAATCACAGATAAGTGAGCAATAACAGATTATGAACTTACAAGGATCCTTAGCCGGCTTGCCAAAATGATGAAACAAGTAACCACTAGCCTAACAACCCCTAACCTATCAATTCCAGCTTATGATCAACCCAATACCAGCATCAATACCAATCCAAACCAGATCCTAAACCAGCAGGACCAGATCTCAGCATCAACTGTAGCAACTGCACTTTTGAACTGATATAACTGTGATTTTGAGAGTAAAACAAGTTTAAGCTCACTAAAAGCTACTAACAAGCTTAAATGAGCATATGAAACAATAGATCAGTATAGGATCAAACCAATAACAGATCTAAAGTGATTTTTGATTTTTAAATGATTTAATGTGATTTTTTTTGTATTTTTGAGATTTTGGTGAAACAAGCTAAAAACAGATTTATGAAAGTGAAATAAGCATAAAATTAAGATGATAAGCAGTTTAATACTAATAGAAACTTAAACAAACAATTTAAAGTGAAATACTAAATTTTATTAATAAGGAAAATTGAGTACAAAAACGAATTACAAAGGAATTAAAACATTTGAAATGAAAATAACTACTACAACTAAACCTAGAGAGATGAAAAATACAGAAAGTAAGATACAAATTGTGAATGACTAAGAGGGTCTATTTATAACATGAGCTTGAGGTTGGAAGCTTCTCGAAATTCATCATTTGTGCTTCTTCTAAGCTCATTTGCACCCTTGGATCACATCCCACACACCTCCTTCTCATCACAACCCTTGGATTGAATCTGGTGACTTGTTTCGGCCAATAGAAGCACGACATGTGGCCAATAGCACACGGATTGGTGATGTGTCATTCCTTTTGTCAGTGGGGTGTCAGGGGAAAGTACCAATGTACCCTTAATTGTGGTTATTTTGATCAATTACACGGGGAAGGGTAATTAGGGTTCTTACCTGGGTTAATTGGGGAAAGTGGATTGGCGCGAATGGGTAATTGGTTTATTTTAATGTGTTTGACTGGTTCTATGGTTCGTTGACCTGGTTTAGTGAGCGGGCATGGTTTGGGTTTCGGGTTAAGATAAAAACCGGATAGGTAGTTTATCTTTTGGGCTCGGGTAATTATTTGGGCCGAATGGATTTAGTGGTGGATTGGACTAAGGGATTTAAGTGTAATCAAAGTAATAGTATAGGGATCAAATGTGTACACTTCGGATTTTCAGGGACCACAAGTGTAAATCTGGAAATCTCACATAAGGACCAATCTTGTAAAGCTCAATAATCCAAGGGTGACTTTTGTAATTTCTGAATCTTTGAGGGACCAAATCTGTCAAAAGCTCAAAGTGCAGGGGTCATTCTTGACTTTTCTTCAAACTTTGTTGAAACTTCAAAAATCATCTTTTGAGAATAAAATCTTCAATAATGCACAATCCCGACTTTCCAGCTCAGCTAAAACTCTCTTGATCTCTCGTGCTCGGATTTACATCTGATTTGGATCCTTTTTGCGTGTTTTTGCATATCCGTACCTGCACAAGCACAAACTCAAGAAAACCACAAATATTAGCAATAAACGGCTTTTCCTTGGTTGTTTTGGGTCAGTTTTGATAAAGAAAAGATATGTGAATAAGCACATATCACATACATAAACAGGGGATGCGCAAAAAATCTTTATGATAGCACTTACTGTGGACCCGTGGTCTCGGCCGAAGGGGGAGGCGATGCGACGTCACTTGATGACGATTCCACAACATGAACCACTGGGCGCTTCTTCCTCGATGAGCCTGCGCCGTCACCTCCAAGCAATCTTTTGCGCTTCAACCCCGGGTCCTCCTCTTCTTCCATGTGCTCCGCCACTGCTACTTGGGATGGCTGCACTAAGGGGGAAGACACTCTGGGGCTCGGCACGCTTTGCAGTGGCGTCGCTTCTAGTGCGACAGAAGAGCTAGCCCCCGCTTCTCCTAGATCCATGTCCAGGGTACGCCCTGCCGTGGCATCAAAGATGGGCTCTTCTCCCTCCCTCAACGGGCGTGTCCCTACATTAACCTGAAGCGGCTTTGCCAGATGCACGACCCTGAATAGATCCATTTCTGCGCAACAACAAACAAACAACAGAAATAGATTACGACAAGTACATACAGAAGAAAGAAAAAAAGCTTACAGTAATATAACACAACGGAGTACGAAAGGACGAGCACCCACCCTGGCCATCCGCGCCTAAAAAGATCGGAACCTCCTCTGGACTACCAAAATAGTTGCGGCTAATGCCCATGTGCGCCAAAAATTCCTCTGGGTAGGAATTGATGGGGATGCGATTGGTGTTTATTGTATCCGCATCCTCCACATTGTACGATCCAGGGAGGGGGCGCTCATCCTTTGGCAGTGTACCCTGGGTATAGAAATCGAAGTGCGATGGGAAGCACACGTCGTCTACCCAGAAAAATGTTTCTCTCAAATTCCTGAGCGCGTCTAATTTTTCCGTGTAACACTAAAGGCGCCCAGCGTGCTTAGCGAATGATACCCACCCGTGTGACCACATTGTGTGGTAAAATGCGCGGAACAGGTGGATAGTCGGGTTAATTGCCAGTAATCGGCGATTAACTTCGAAATTGGTGATCTTAGCCGCACCTATGCAGTGCATCTGGGATATATGCAGACAGGTAGTAGTTTAACACGTTGCTCAGGAATACAGATATTGGCACGCGTTGATTCGCGAACTCGAAAAAACGCGTGTATACCCCTATTTTCCCTTCGGGGAAGTCCGCAATTGACGCATTTGCACCCAGAACTTCCGGATGCACTGCGAGGGGAATGTAATAATCGGAGGCGAACTCTAGAAATTCGCCCTCAGTTATGTCGGATGTGAAATCAGATAATACTTTTACCATGGTATTGTTTTAATATGCGCACGTGCGGTTACCTTTGGAATAGTAGTTTTTTGGGTTGCAAGTTGAAGGTTTGTTAACAATGGCGGATTGAGTTTTTACTGTGATAATCACAGTAAAAGGAAGGTCGAGGGTTATATAAGTTTTCTCATCCACGTGATGAATGACACGTGGATCCCACTATCTCCAATGTGTGGACCAGATCACTTGATGTGACGTCGTTACAATTGCTTTCTCCCGATTTACGAGGCATCCATTTTAAATATTATGTTTAGATACAACGTGTCTCTTTCAGGACGGGAACCTTTTTTGGCTTCTTTGCTACGCTTCGCAGTTTTTATTGTCTGCAGTTATTAGTCTAGCATCCGCAGTTAGTCACTGCGCATACTAGACTGGGAGGGGGGCATGATGACGTATAGTCTATATTCGGGTCACGAACCCGACTAATGACCGCTACTAGCGAGCCCAACATGAACTGGGCTAAACCGATAAGTGTTTGGGCTCACGAAGGCCCAAACCCAAAGTTATTTATGGAACAAGATATCGGATATCTCCTAACTTTGGAGATAAGCGTTTACCAACCGACTTAGGCGGGATACGCCGAAGGTTGGGGAACACGAAGCCAACAAGGATTCCGTGTGTATATAAAGGGAACCCTATCCCTCATTAAAGAGACGATCTAAACCCTAACTCTCCATAACCCTAAAACCGATTACTTACTCTCACGCCGGAGGATAATCGTGGGAAACAATCCCACGATAAGCCTAACGGTGTTTTCTGTTTTCTTAGTGCGCAGGTCTCAAGCATTAAGATCCAATTGATACGGGAACCGAAGTCCAAACCAGGAACGCCCAACTTTTGTATCAACATGTAATATCTAACAACTAAAACTTGTTTGAAGGTTTAAATCAACGAGGAGATCCTAACCCCGTACACTTTTTTTGGATGCCTAATGACCCTTCCTTAATGACCTTGCCCGAGGCAATGAAAATTTATTTCAGTGACCTTTATAACTAGGATTGATTGCATGACCAATTTCTCTAAAGACCTCCTTGACCGGTCAACTGAACATTATGCTACATGTACCCAATGTGCTGCGAACTTTTAGGAGTGGTTTGAAGCTACTAAGTATTATATAGTGTTTTGTATATGGTGCTTGTTTGAATCATCACCAAATGACTTAATGGTAAGTAACTAAGGGCTTGTTTGTTAGTTTTTTATATTACGTCATGTTTAATTAAGAGATGACTTAATGTAGGCAACCTCAACTTTATTGCTTAATATTTTCAGTCAAATTTTTCTTATTAAGTTATAAACAAACAATTTTCAAATGACTTAATTAATTCAATTTTTTGCTTATTAAGTCGAAATCAAACATCCCTTAACTTTATCATAAAACGTTTATGGTTCAAAACCAGCTATGTACACATTTGAAGTTAACTAGGGAAAAATTTAAAAAAGTCACATGTATGTTTTAGTAAAAAACTCGCCTTTTTTCAGGAAAAGTTAATTCGTTTTACCTATTTGTAAAAGAGGAGTGATACACCTATTCAAATTCATCAACAAAAGAATCTCAAATGCTGAGGCGACGCGAAATGATTGATTTTTTGTGAGAGTGACTCCCACAAAAAATCAATCATTCCGCCATAAAAAATTCTTTTATAGATGAATTTGAGTGAATGTAGCATTAGTATTTGTAAAATACTTCAACTAGCATTTACATTTCTTAAAGTATCCTCTCCTAGATTCCACCTCACATTCACACACACGCTTAAAAACACATAGTTTACACGTCATCAAAACAAGTAGTAACAAATATCTACATATTATATAACCTTATATTGAAACTTACTTTACTAAAAACACAATTAGATATTTGTTATTCTAAAACCAAACACCCATGAAACTCATACTTGTTACTATCTAATTTTATATATCTTTCTTCTTAATTATCTTCATTTGTAAGTTTTTATTTACAACAATTTCAGCTTATTTCTTAATTTCATCTTATATCTATATATATTGCCTTCTAAATACAGCTGATCTTATTCAATTAAGCTGTTAGATATAAAAGTAACTTAATCATAGATCTTGGGTTTTAAGTTTTTTTAATCTGGTGTTTGTTTGTATCAGCTTATTGGAATTCAAGAGCACCTTATTTTGCTCAAATAAGCTGTTAAGTGGGTGTTTGAGTAGGGTTAGTAGAAAGAGCTTATGTGCTTGTTGCATTCTGAGAATACAATAAGCTGTTTTTGGAACCCCCAAACAGCTTATTTGTGTCAAATAAGTTGTTTTAGAGAAACCCATGTGGAGGAGCTTATGAAAAAGAGCTTATTGAGCTCATAAGTGTACGAAAAATGATATGAATAAGCTAACCCAAACACCCCCTAAACAGACATAAGTTGTTTGGATACTCATAATAGCTTATTGTATTAATCGAAATGTGGAAATTTGGTAATTATTGGAGAACATGAATTAGTAGACTGGCTTAGCTGTTCTTGATAGTTTTCGACTTTTTGACATTCATGCCGTTTTGTTATGATAATTCAGCAAGTGTTTGAATCTGTAAGAAGGATGGTTCATGTGTTCAAGTATCTGTTGTAGTCCTAGACCACTAAACGATATACAATCATGCTATTAGGGGGTCTTTGGATGTTTATTCTCTGTCTGATTATTGCGTTTTAGGTCCCAAAAAACCAGCTCTCGGTTTTCTGTAGAATGAACAAAGTTCTAAATATGTAGACTCTAGAGGTCGGATAATCGGCTCAGGAGTAGCTGCAACAAATTGTGTCAGAGTAATAAGCACATGTCTGAAATCCTCATTGATAGTTCTTTAGATTAGTTTGTACTCGCAATTGCATGATGGTGTCACTCTGTTGAATCTTAAAGCCACTCGGTGTTTGGGCGTGTGTTCTTTTATGTGATTATAGTGATTTCTAGTGTTTGCGTTGGATGGATCTTATTCTTACTATCTTTGGGTTCAATACAATAAATTTGGTTTATGAAGTGAAATATTCAGCGCTAATTGTCTTAAATCGCATTAAAATTTGTACTAGTGATTGCATAATGGTGCTAGTTGATTGTATCTTGAATCTAAATTTTGAGTATTCTTTCTAAGTATGTTATGATTTGTGTAGGATAGTACAATGTCAACTTCTGCACGAAAAAGGCTAATGAGGGATTTCAAGCGATTACAACAAGACCCTCCCGCAGGCATTAGTGGAGCACCTGAAGACAATAATATAATGGCGTGGAATGCTGTGATATTTGGGTAATTAATAAGTTGAAATGAATCTGAGAAAAGAAAAAAACGTTATTTAAATATCTGTTTTAATGATGACGTGTAATAAATATTTGCTTTCCATTGCAGCCCAGATGACACTCCATGGGACGGAGGTATTCTCATTTCCTTTTATTATTTGCGTTACACACCATTATATGACGACTCGTGGTACATATGTTATTTTTATTAACTGGTCATTTAACTACCAGGTGCATTCAAATTGGCCCTAACTTTCTCAGAAGATTATCCAAATAAGGCACCGGTTGTGCGGTTTGTTTCTCGTATGTTCCACCCAAACAGTAAGTACTTATAAGCTTTACAAAACACTCTCATATACTTGCATCAAGTTGTCAGATTTTACCCTTAAGAAAGGCCTTCTTAAACATCGAGATATTCATATGCAGTCGGTTCTAAAGTTTTTGCTCATGCCCACAGTTTATGCCGATGGAAACATCTGCTTGGATATTTTACAAAATCAGTGGAGTCCTATATATGATGTTGCTGCTATTCTTACTTCTGTCCAGGTGATTGTTTCACAATATCTGTATCTGCCTTTCTGACCATATTTATTATTGTTCGTGCATTTACTAACATTGGTGATAATGTGAACGGGGTGTTTGGATGGTGATTGTGTGATATAGGTAATCAATTGTAATAGAACGGATTGTAGAAAATGATTTTGGCCATGAACCATGCACATCTTTGATGATCCAAACGCCCCTTTAGCCTTTATACTGTTAAATGATAAACCATGCACGTCTTTGACAATCCATAAACCATCTTGTTTCATCATGCTTATTATTGTCTTGTGTTCTGATGGAATTTGTTCTGCTGTATGACAGTCATTGCTCTCTGACCCAAACCCAAACTCCCCTGCTAATTCTGAAGCGGCGCGAATGTTTAATGAGATGAAACGTGATTACAACAGAAGAGTACGAGAGGTTGTTGAACAGAGCTGGACTGCTGACTAATCAAGCATGATGCAGTAGCGTCTTTTCATGGCCCGTCCGAGTGAGTTTTTGTTCCACATTCTTTTCAAAAAACTTGTTCGCGTGCAATGCTTTTTAATTCAATTTGTGTATGTTGTCTTCAAAACTCACTTTGTGAATGTTGTATCTGTTTGCATTATTAGACTTTAATTGAAGAACTTAGCACCAATTTTGTGTTGTTTGGCATTAGTCATGTTTATGTAAATGCATGTACCTGTATTTGACTGTACAAATTTTCAAAAATCCTACTCTGACTTTTCGTTTTGTCGAAGTACCAAAAACACCACTTTGTAGAAATGTACGATTTTAGACATATACCTTAACGGATGTCACTTATCTCATGGTTAAAGATGGAAATTTTGATCCATTTACTTAGGTGATTAGTCTACTTGGATTGTACATCAAACTCGCCAAAACGCGTACTATCTCCAAAATTTCTTCAGAAATAAAAAATTATCATGTGACTATTTCAAATCAACCCGATCAAGAATTAACATAATGGTAACTTTAAAGATTGACAAGTATAATTTTATTCCATGCCCAACCCCTACAAATGTACCAAAACTATCGATTAACCGTGCTTTTTCCACCAAGAAAGTGAATAAAGTTTCCATTTATGTCGGACGATATTAATAAACATCTTCACTAATTTGTACTGAGGTTGCCACTGCTATTCCAACCTTCTTGAACTTGTACAGAATATTGCATATTCCAAAGAACATCTTCAATTGATGGACGCGCACTCACATCATCGTTAAGACAATTGATTGCTATTTGCGCAGCAGTTTTTATGGACTCGTAAGCAAAAGTTCCTCTGATTGACGAATCTGTCACTTCTTTGAGTCTGTTTGGTGACTCGGTTAAACCAATTTCTAGCTGAAAACATGAAAACCGCAGACTGGATTAGTTGAGTTATGATGCTTTAAATAAGAAAAATGATCAAATATGAAATTTTGATGACTTTACCTCGTCCTTAAGTTCGGTTATCTCATCTTCTGAGTTGACTGGTTTTCCTGTGATGAGCTGTAGGATAATGACTCCGAATTGATATATGTCGTCTTTTTCTGGATTTGTAGGTCTGCAAAATCAGAAATTATATGTTAGGGTTGACCTATGAACAGTTTTTGGTTTAGTTGATGTATTAGATATAATTACAAAACTACGCTCTTATAGCGATGATCTATATTTATTCGGTATAAAACTATTAAGACGCAGTAAGCACTTCCGGGAATTTCAACCTGTTAGACCCGTTTCCTTTTAGCTATTTTTTCTTATCATATTCATTGACCCATTTGACTGATAGAGTAAACTACAACCCAAATTGACCCATTCATTAAGTAATGGGTCAAAATCGTCACATCTAATATATAGAGTCCAAAGCTAGCATCATAACATTCTTTTGTAATTTATACTAGTATAAAACAAATAAAGACCATTCACGAATCAGATGTCATGCCTGTGAGAAACCTGGGAAGAAGTGTCGTGTGTGTTTAGAGGGCTTTCCGAACCTGTCTGCTAAGAAAAATTTCAACATCTAGAGGTTAGATCATGTCTTATTGAATGTGATTAAGTTTCAAGAAGTTACCTTTTGTGATATTGAAATGTTGTAACTACTGATTTTTGCCGTAAGATTATCATCCAACAACACCGTTGCAATATTTAAATCATTCCCGAAAATCCCATGTTGAGTTCCAGTGTGTAAGAACTGAATTCCTCGAGCAATTCCCATTGTCATTCCCATTCTGTGTGGCCATTTCAAGAAATCTCTTTTTCTCTGATCTGTTACAAACCCAAAGGTGATATAGAAGTATTCGGTTTTTTAACCCATTGTGCAATTCCGAATTAGAAATTAGTACACGATATTATACCTGTAAGGTGGTCTCTCAATGATCCGTTTGAAACATTTTCAAGAACAACAAAGACAGTGCTGCCTGAGTTGGGATGATCCACATACGAGACAATACAATGACCAAGAACGCTCACTAGATGTCGATGTCTAAGTTTAGAGATCACTTCCATATGTTGTTGCAGGGTCTGTGGCGAATGCTTTTGTTTTAACTTTAAACATTTGATAAGCACGATCGTACCATCCCTCAACCAACCTTTATATAGCTGCACCCGAAAAGAAGTATAACAAATTTAGAAATAAGAAATGATAAGACCAAACTTTTGAATAGAAGAACAATGGGATCGAGCTGCTTACTTGTGCTTGAGATCCTTCTCCCACCAGATTCACAGAATCAAAGTTGTCTGTTGCCTCTTCAATTTCTTCGAGTGTGAATACGGTATATGGTGGTAGGCCTAGCGCCGCTGTCCTCATTGTTTGTGGTCTACGTCCCCCTGGACCTGGACCTGCATTTTTGTTGGTAAGAATGTGTAGCGGCGAAATGGGTAGGTTGGGTAACGGTTCAAAAGACTCGAGTGGGTTAAAGTTGAAACGAGTCATTCTTAGTAGAGGCAATCTTATGTGGAGTTGACCACGACAACTTCATTGTCCATCCTTCAAATAATTAGTGAGTTACTTATGATTACTAAAAGAATGTAGTTATAAACTTATGATAAGAGTAGTTTCATAAAACAGAAAAATTATCTTCAACATGCTTCTTTTTTCTTTTGGCTAATTTTCGTGATTTGACATTTTGACCCGTGTGTGAGATAAACCACAACCCAAATCGATTTGTGTATGTCATATAGACACAAAACTTAAGCTCTCAGTTGGCAAAAGACAACAATTTACACAAAGTGTGCATACATTTTAGCATAAGATAAGCGATCAAAGCAAGAGTTCTTACCATCCTTAGCTATTGAAGGAGCACTAGCAGCATTCTTGTCAAAAGCAAAACTATCACTTCTGCCTTCTTTCACCCTTTTCGCTGCTCGTCTTCTATAAATACCCAAAATCAACAACCCAATTAACCCTACAATTCCGACAATACCCCCAACGATACCAAGAACAAGCCCGAGCTTCAGAGTATTCTCTTCTTTCTTTCTTTCACCAATTTTCTTTGTAGGCATAACTGCTATTGCTTCTTTTTGACAAAACTTATAAGGGTGTTGATACTTTGATCCTGAAGTTGCATTTAAGCAATTCCACATACTAATAACCGTTCGGTTCGCAGAGTTTGATCCAATACAAGACGGTAACTTCCCAATCAAAAGGTTATTTGAAACATCAACAAATCCTAGTTTAGTGGCACATTTCAAGTTTGTAGGCATTGAACCACTAAACTGATTATTCGCTAAATTTAGATACTGGATCGAAGAGAGTGAAAACAACGACGAAGGCACGGGACCCACAAGTTTATTTAAGGAAAGATCAAGTCTTTCAAGCTTAACAAACTTCACAAAATCAGTAGGCATTTGAATCCTAATTGTATTATTCTTTAATATAATTGACACTAGACTAAAACTCAAAGAAGGGTACTTTGGTCCTAAATGATTACTACCCAAATCAAGTACTTCAAGATTATTTAACCCTTTGAGATCTAAACCACTCCCATTCAACAAATTATGTGACAAATCAAGAACAGTCAAATTCTTGATAGATGAAATAGTTGAAGGGATTTCACCATTAATGAAATTAGAACTAAAGTTCATAACTTCAAGTGACCAAAACCTATCAACCTTAGGTGGTAGAGTACCCCACAAACCTAAGGACACAAGTGTCAATTTTTTCAAAGATGAAAGCTTAGTAGCAACTGTAAACAAAGAATCCATGGAAAAACTTGGAGAAAGCTTAGAAGCTGTTTTATTGCCAACTATTGTAAGCTCAGTGACATGATTACCTGAACAAACAACCACAAGATTTGGATTTGAAGGAAGAAAACAAAAGTTAGTCCATCTGCTCCATCCTTGAAGCACTTGTGGATACTCAAGTTTTTGTCGCACTTGAAACAAGATTCTTGAATCAGCTGAACTTAGTTGAGCAAGTGAACATGGAAGCAAAATGATGGAAAACAAAGCTAAAAAGATGAAGATACTCCTTTTACTAAAAACCATGATCAAATTTTCCATTTTTTTTAGCTTGATCAAGCTTCAAAGGCTCAAATCCATGAATCTTGACTTTGAACTATTATGTACTATTTTGGACACTTTTAAGAGATTTGTGCAATGAATGAAGCAGTTAATGCAAGTGTATATGTGTTCAGAATGATGAATTTAATGTTTACTGAAATGGGTTACAGCTAAAAAGTGAATTAAGACAAGGGTTTTTCTAAAGATTGAAACTTTTTGCATGAAAGTATAAAA
The DNA here is from genome assembly GCA_019973895.1 of Chrysanthemum seticuspe. Taxonomy (NCBI): domain Eukaryota; kingdom Viridiplantae; phylum Streptophyta; class Magnoliopsida; order Asterales; family Asteraceae; genus Chrysanthemum; species Chrysanthemum seticuspe. The sequence goes on from BPTQ01000009.1 coordinate 37,766,431, forward strand.
CTTTGGGATTTGAAGTTGAGTTGCAAAAGAATGAAAATGATTGAAAAGCTATAGAAACTTTTGTTAAAAGTGATGAGTTTGAAGTGTGTGTAGTGTTGGAGATTCTAAAGCCAACATGGCTTTGTTCCAAGGTCTATCTGTATTTTGATATATTTTATTTTTTTAAAGACTAATAAAAATGAAGAATATTTTTATATTCACTTATTCAGGCGGTTCAGAAAGAATTTACTATACTACTTCTTTTGGATTTTTTTGGAAATGTATGCATCATGGATTTGAGAGACCTATTATTAAATATTATATTTAATATCAAAGATTCATCATTTTATAACATATCTTTTCATTAAGTAAAATAAAGAAAGTTATGAAACATTTGTTTGATTTTAGAAGAACTTTTCTTTCTCTTTTTTTTTTCTTTGTAGTGTAGTTGCTTATATTGTTAAGAGGGTGCAAAATGCGACTTCTATCGATATAGTAACTAGTTAGCCGAACCGGGATAGAAATTACCAATATGAGGTTTGGTTCTCGAATCTAGACTGTTTAATGGTATGTTTTGAAAAAAATGAGTTTGCTAAGTTATGATCTAGAGATGGACATTGTCCTTTTTCTTGTACTAAAAATGCGTTGTGTCATTACCAGAGGAACACTTACTCATTCCTTGAACATCACTTTATCCAAGGCAAATGCACACAGACTCAAACCAGATAAAGTCTTTCTCTCTTTAATTAGGAAGGTTGTCATGACCACATAAGAGTCGTTTTCGCTTAGGAAGATTTCAACTTAAACCAACTCATTCATCTCTACACATGCATTAAAATATTTTGTATACAAAGGTTATTAAATTGCATGCAAACAAGCTAGCTATAATTGATTCACTTGTCAATAATAGTAAGTAGTATGAACTTAATGTGAAAGTCAACACGTTTACAAGTCAACCACATGGAGAGCATACCACGGCGGTTCCTATGTTGACTCATCTGTGTGGCCGAGTTATGCCGGTGACTCATGCCTGCATGTGCATTCCTGATTTCCTTAGCATTTATATCCAACTTACATATTGTTTAATTATAAAATGCAAATATGGTTTATACTTTAGTGTTGCATGGTATATAAGAAATGTACATATCATACCCGATTTAGATCTACCTAGCTAGTCATGTTGTCAAAATCATAGGATGTTCAAACTTTAGAGGGTATTACTATTAGTAGTACACTTTTACTAGAGGTTGATACATCATTTCTTTTGATTCAAACACTATATTTGTGTATTTATCAAATAAAATGTTGTGCATATCAACGCCCTTTTACCACACTTACCCTTCTTATTAACTACTTTTTTGACAAAAGAATACAGTTTTTTTATAATTTTTTTGTTCCGTATCTTTTATCTTTTACTACTTTTAACATGTAAAACTGTATATTTTATGTTCTGCACATATTTCGGCAGTATAACACACTTTATTAACATGACAAGATAGTTTTCTACGGTTTTATGCTTCGTATTTTTTTTGGTTTACTACTTTTGGCTTGTCAAACTTTATATTTTTTGTTTCGTACTTTTAGTTTGACAGTTTTATAACGAAAATAAAATTATAAAAAATACAACAAAAAATTAAAAGATATTACAATCATTTTAGGAGGTTTACCTGTCAGATAATGGTAGGTTGTTCAAGTAAATATTCTCGCATAAAAGTAAAATCATATTTTTTTTTTTGTAAAGGAATTGTACCCGGTGAATATATTAATAAAACGAAAACGTACAAGAAAAGAGTAGCTATGAACCACTCTTGACAAATACGAAACAACATGCTATGAACAGATTCAAAAGCATGACAACCAAAAACTAGCTAGAGAAAACAGAAATAAAAAACAAAGAAAGCTTAATCCTCTAGCACCAAAACACGACTAAAGAGCCATCAGCCTCTATAACTCAATTTCCACGTCTCCATAAGCTTTTTGACTCTCGCATTCCTTTTAAACTTGATAGAAGCTAACTTCAATCTTACTGAATCAAGAGCATACCGAGCAACTTGTTCTGAAGTCTGATCTCCTTTACCATGAATCATGTAGTTACGTTCACGCCAAAGTAAGACGTTGTTGCCAGAATTAAACGCCCAACAATAGTTTTCACAGATTTTCTTTTGGATATAGGCAAAATCCAATGCATTATGTCATCCCAGTTAGATGAAACACCTGAAACACCAACCACGTCCAAGACTAACTGCCATACATTAGACGAGAATGAGCATTCGAAAAACAAATGCTCATGAGAGTCTTTTTGCGTTTTGCATAGCGGGCAAGTAAGTAGGCTAATATCCACATCCTTTCCCACGTCCCATTGCTTAAGACGGTCTTGAGTTTTGAGTCTCCTTCGCAATACTAACCACAGGTGAATAGCTTGTCTAGGAATTCCATAACTTGACCACACAAGATGAGACCATTCTTTCTCATTACCACGCTGCCGTATGGTCTGCCAGACTTCACGCGCAGAAAAGTATTTAAGAATACCATCATGTGATTTCCAAAAGATTTTGTCAATCTGATCCTCATTAATAGTAGGAATTATAAGTTGAAATAAATTCGGAAACCTGTTAAACCAAGCTATGGGCCACGTCCATTCACCATCAGAAATAACATCACTAACCTTAGCATGAATGCGAAAGCCTGCACTTGCAATTGCACGATAAGAGACATGGTTTATAAGAGGGCAGTGAGTGTTCCAATTATCAAACCATACAGAAGTAATTTGACCATTCCCAATCACATGCCAAAAATGAGGCCAAAGAACATTACGGATTTGAAGCAGCTTACGCCAACCCCAACTCACATTTGAAGCCAATTTGACGTCCCAAAAACTCCTATTTTTTAGTTTGTACACGTGAATCCATTTTACCCACAAGGATTCCATGTGAGTTATAAGCTTCCATACATGCGTAGACATCAACGCAACATTAAAATTGTCCAACATTAAAGTAAAATCATATTAGCTATGAGTTAAAGTGACACTTTGAAAGTTAGATGATCATATAAGGGCCATGTTGATAGTAACTTCTACTCCTAAATCCTAATTAGTTAAAGTTGTGAGATGTAATTAATTCCTAATATAGAAGTGCAAAAGGATTCAATATGCAGGTGTTCATAAAATGATAACACTAGCTCGTGTAATTTGTGAGAGTACTAACTGTTAGTTATAACTGCATAAGTAAGATTTTACATGCATAACTTCATGGTGCATATAATATTTTACATGCACAACTCCATGGTGTTTATAAAATGTAGCTCATTTTTTTTGGAATTTCTTTACAATATTAAAAGATACCGCTACAGCTTATTTTGAGATTTAGTTAAATGTATTTAAAGTTGGACAAACAAGTTTCTTGCACTTGCCTCTCAACTCCCAACCTACACTAAAAAACAAGAAAAGTTACTTAGAAAACACTTAAATCATTAATTAATCTTGATTAGGGAGCATATTCTTTAAACAACTTGACTAGAAGAATCACATTCTAACACCCCTTTCGAAATAATATACCATCCTTTTGAAAATATTCACATTATTCATTTTCAAGTTACTGTATATTAAATTTCTAAATTTGTTTTTGGATTGGTTCCTAACAATACTTCCAATAGCTACCTTTTGATCTATTAAAACTATGATAATCTTATACTCATAATTCATAAATATATATATATTTTGAATTAAATCATATATAGATCAAATACTAAAACTTTAAAATACACTTAAACAAAATGAGTAAATTTTTCTATCTTTTCATTTGGATAAACAAGGATTGCTTCGATGCCGCCGCGTTGCGGCGGGGCATTTTATATTTATCGGTATACCTGCGCTGCGTTAAATTGTATGGAAAGTTGTCGATGTATTGACCTCAAAGAAAGCAGACTCGAACACAACCAGCAGTAACGACACCTCGGGACAAAAGAATCTTATAATTGTGTGCATAGACTCGAAACATACCTTATTTAAAGTATTGTTTCTGAGTCGGTGTTATCAGATATATAATAGCAGACGGTATATGGGTTGAGCCTTCCCTGCTTCAGGAGACCTGAGTCGCATAAGTCAATGTAATGCTTTGATAACCTGAATCGATACATTATCCCAACTTGTATCAAAAGTAAGCATTTTCAAAGGAACACAATTACGATTAATACATGTTCAACCATACTGCATCACTTTCAATAATAGCTATTTTAAGACCATATTGAGACCAAATTCAAGTCATGAATTGCAAAATCAAACACTTTCCGATTAGATGGGTAGTTTCCATAACAAATCCCAAACGCTCTTGTAAGGACTTTAAATGGGTGTAGATGCCAAAACAAATTTATGGCAAATATAACCACAAATTTAACTAATGTTGTACGTACGTGTTATAATACTTTACAGTGATGGGCGGTTTCAGTAACAAATCCCAAACCATCCTTGTAAGAAATTTCAATAAGCAATCATGAACGTCTCTTACAATTATATAGGGGCTGCCCGAGATTGCTTATTAGGACTGTTTTTTGTGACTATCTAGGATGTTATGAAAGCTGCAAATACAAATTATTACCCCCATTTTTTGCCACCTCTAGCACATACATCTTAGAATGAGTAGTAAAGAGACTCACTTGCGTGTCTCCTTTTTTTTTTGTAACAGAGGACAGCATCACTTCTGCTACCAATTGGCGTGGCGCTTTGATCAGGACATGTGGGGCCCCATGGTGGTTCAGCCATAAGAAGCATTGAAGGAGCTCGACAGTCTTGATAATCACCAGCAGTGCTCTCTCCGAGGTTGTTAAATGCAGTTGCTTCGCTGAACCTGCAAAAAAAATGTCTGAATAAGTGTGTGGAACAAAAATGGTGCAAAAAGGTACACACGCAAGGAAAGGAAAAAAAACCACACGAAGTAGAAGACGCTGGTTTCACGAACACTACCCACCGTAAATTGAAGCACCACTGGGGCCGAAACAGTGCCTGAATAAATCATCACCATAGTATCATTATAAATTGAGAATAAAACTTTACCACCTATATTTTTTTGTTGGTTTGCAGACATGGTTTTTAATGGCATAAATACATACACATAGGTCATGCCAGGCTCCAGGCATAGATTATGTTAGTATCTATACATAAGTTTCTTTGCCTGAGGTGTAATCATGAATTTTCCAGCAATTGTTCCCGAATCTCTCATCTTCACGGTCGTCCATACTATCGCCACCAGTGGTTGAAGTACCAGCTGTGGTGCAGTCAAGGAGCGGTCCAGCAGGAGAACCTGGCTGAGAATTTTACTGTTTTTCAAGATAATGACCATGTGACTGGACCCATGAAGCTCCAGAAGTAACACCAGATGGAAATATTTTGTAACGAAGACGGTATTTCTACAGTTAGCAGCCAAAAAAAAGACTATTAGAATTTTTGTATAGAACATAAACGAATTTGAAAAAGGAAGTTAGAAAAATAAGCTTACTTGCAGATGGCTCTTTATCTACTTGTATAAGCTCTCGAATTCGCATATGTTTGCCTGCTGCAACACAATTAGAACCAATCTCGATTATATATTCAAAAGCATCTACTTGAAGTTTTACGTTCATAACTATACCTATAATTAGAATCTAAAAGAAGACAATGAAAGTTACTAACATGAGGAGTTGCGGGTCCTTCAGTATCAACATTCAATTCACAAACTCACCAATGCATCTTGCCAGGAATCATGATCCGATTCTCACTAATCGTAAATACGCACACAATATGAATATCTATATCCGGCTCTCCCCACTAGTGCTACAATAACCCATCGGTACATGATAACATTATTTAATAATTATATAATATTATCCCTTTTAGTGTGCTTTTCCATATTGTGACACACAAACGTCATTGCTCCATCTTCTCCCCTAGTACTAAGGACCGTTCTACGTAACCACTCAAACACTTAACTTACAACTAT